>JAAZTK010000099.1:0-30855 GCA_036507255.1 Megalothorax incertus | reverse complement strand
AAAGGCACTTTCATTGTTTATCTACAAAATATTTGTGCCCTGGCGTCCCTGCTGTAATGAGTACCCTCCTCGCTAATATCAATGCATATTATGCTCATACTACTGCTACTTCTGGTAAATTCATTTAAAATTATAATTTATGGATGAATATTTTTAATGATTTCATTATTTACAATTCCATTAGCTGTATCGGCCTCTGATAGATTTGCAGCTTCCAATTTTGGGGTATGTTTATTAATCGAAATTTATTATACCAGCAATTTCTGATTCGCATATTTGCCATTTGCAGAAAGAAAAATTCGTGAAACTTTTGGATCAACTTCACAATTCTCTAAGGATTGATCTCTCAATGTACAGGAATAATTTCCCGGCTTCAAGTAATGAGAAATTGATGGATTTGAAGTCAACAGTAGACCTCCTTACAAGTATCACGTTCTTCCGAATGAAGGCAATTGAAAAATACGATAAATCAATTTTGTTCATAAAAATTCTCTTTGGAAAAATGCTAACAATGTCATTATAATTTATATTCCAGGTTCAAGAACTCTCATCTCCTCCTCGAGCTTCCACCGTGGTTAAGGATTGCGTAAAAGCGTGCCTTCGATCCACCTATCAATTTTTGTTTGAGAATTGCTACGAACTATACTCTAGAGAATTCCAGGTGAGACTTTAAATATTTTCATTACTCACTTTTGAAACGAATTCATTTTTTTTTAAATGATTTCTTTTTAAAAAATTTATAGACTGATCCGAATGAACCAAAACGTGGTCCTGATGACACTGGGCCAAGCCTTGAAAAGTAAGACAACGCAAATTATTTTTTGGACGCCTAATCTATGTTTTTATTCCTTTTTCCAGTGTTGAATTCTGGCACAAACTTATTGCTCTGATTCTGTCGGTTGTGGAGGAGGATAAGAACAGTTATGCTCCAGTTCTTAATCAATTCCCCCAAGAATTGAATATTGGACAGGTAAAAATGAATGAATTAAAAAATTGTTTTATTTAATTAACAAATTATAAAATTTCTCAAATAGCTCTCGGCTGGTACAATGTGGAGGTAAGCTGAGATTTGAATATTTCCGAAATTCGAAATCTAATGAAATATTTTTCTCAATTAACAGTTTATTTGCGGTGGATATGAAATATGCACTCGAAGAGCATGAGCAGCATAGGAATTGCAAATCCTCGGCCTATATGAACCTTCACTTTAAAGTGAAGTGGCTATATAGCAATTATGTGAAAGATGTACCACCTTATAAAGGGAGCGTCCGTAAGTATTCCACAAAAATTCATTATTTATCCGATTTAAATCAATCCATCTCAAATCTCTTTTAAAATTATTTCAGCTGAATACCCTGCGTGGTTTGAACCATTTGTTATGCAATGGCTTAATGAAAATGATGATGTATCTCTTGAATACTTGCACGGTGCCTTCAAACGTGATAAAAAGGACGGGGTATGCGAAAAAGCTTTAATTAAAACTCATATTCGGAAGCTTAATTTCAAATTATTTATTCTAATTTTTACAGTTCCAAAAGAGTACAGAACACGCTCTGTTCTCGGTATCCGTCGTTGATGTGTTCACTCAATTAACCCAGTGCTTTGACGTCGTGTCAAAATTAGAGTGCCCAGATCCAGATGTAATTTTTATATTAGATACATTGGATCCAGAATCGTAATATTTTAAATGTATTAATCAGATCTGGAAGCGATATATGAAGAGATTTGCCAAAACCATTGTAAAAGTCCTGATCGCCTACGCTGAGATTGAGACAAAGGAATTCCCTGAACATATGAAAGATGAACGAATTGTAAGATATTTTAATTAAATATCAAATGCAAATTAATCCTATTTTCTCCATTTTAGGCTTGCATTCTAATGAACAATATTCAACAATTGAGAGTCCAGCTAGAGAAGCTATTTGAAGCAATGGGTGGTGAGAAATTAGAAGAGGATGCTGCTAATATTCTCAATGAGCTTCAGCAAAACTTGAATTCTGTGCTGGATGTACTTGCAATGCAATTTAGCAAAAGGTACACAATCTAATTATATATTTATCGTGCACAATGATTATATGCTCATGACATCGCTTTGTTTTTAGCTTGGAAGGGCGAATAACTTCTTCAGTGAAGGAATTGGGAGAGTTGTTACAAACAGTGAAGGGTCAAGGACAGGTTAACATGGCTCAGCCCGCTCAAAGGAACGCAGTAAATGCTGATGCGGATTTTGTTCTTCGACCTCTTATGGATCTACTAGATGGATCTTTAAGTTTGTATGCACAATCTTGCGAGAAGACCGTTCTCAAGAGGCTGCTCAAAGAATTGTGGAAGATTGTAATGAGATGCTTGGAGAAATCCGTTGTTCTTCCGCCCATCAACGATAAAACCGTAAGTTGGGAGCTAAAAAACTTGGAAATCGATTTATCTAAAATTTCTGCTTAAACTTTTCAGATGATCATGAAAAATGTATCAGAGAATGTAAAGAATTTGGCTCAAAATGCAAAGATTGAAGACATGTCCAGGCTCTTTAAGAATCATATGGCCAAGCAGGATGTCAAGTCGGCGTTGAGTGGAGTTATGGTTCGTGCATATATTCAATTCTTCCCTCAAATATTATATTTAACCTTATAATTTTAAAGGAGTTGGAAAAGAATTTGACACCGAGACAGTGTGCCGTATTGGACGTGGCCACAGACACCATCAAACAATATTTCCACGCTGGAGGAAATGGGCTTAAGAAGAGCTTCCTTGAAAAATCCGCCGAACTTGCATCTCTTCGATATGCTCTTTCCTTGTACACTCAGACTACAGATCTTCTCATCAAGACCTTTGTCTCAACTCAGACTACTCAAGGTAAAGATGAGTTTTTTATTTAATATGCATATTAAAAGTTGCAGGAAATTAGTTTCTTAATACTAGTAAAATCAAAATCAAAGTTAAGTGGCATAATGAAAGTAATCATTGAGGATTTAAAATGATACCTACAATTTCTCCATTACCCGCAATGCTAAATTCCCTTCACCCTTAAAGTTTAAACGACAATTTCTTTCACTCCTTTGCTTTCCCTTAATTTTAAGTTAATCCTAGCAGTTACTCACGGCAAAAATACAAGATTATCAAAATTTAAAAAATCTTAAGCTTCTAAATTCTTGCAAAACTTACTAACCCATTGCCTTTCAATTTAATCACTGATATATCTAAATCCCCTCTAATTATTAAGCTCTCTATGTAATTTTATGCGGGGCTACCTTTACTAATTTTGGTATTTACGGGGGTGATGGATATCTTATTGAATGTTCTTTCCGCTTTTCCTCTAGTCCCATTGAACGATAAGGAGACCATTGAACTCAGAACTCTATCCTTTGACAATGACGACCCTGATGCAGAACCTAGAAGACCCAGAGATATCCCGAGGAAAGGTAATTATATTAGCTTTAAGCACATGCTTTTTACATGTGCTTTAAAAAATTACGGCTTGAGACTAATACGGTGGAAGAGAAAGTACGAAACTGAAGGATAATGGATAAGCTATACAAAAAATAAAGCTTACTAGTAAAACTTAAATTGCAATTTAATATTAGCTTTCCATTAAAACCTATATTGCATAAAGACCCCTTAACAGAAATATTGTTTAAAAATTACTTGCTTAAGTGCTTTCCCCAAATACCCTTGGGTGAAAAGTCTCTATCCTATTCCTTTCCTTGTTTTGTTAGCACTACAAAGGAAATGATTTAGCATTCTACCTAGATAGATCTATTACTCGTAGTACCATAATTGTATTAAATGCAATTAAATTGTATTTGTAGTAGGATTATTAGTAAATACGTGAATTGTAGTGAAGTGTAAAAAATGCCTACATATACAATGCTAAATGGAAGATTAGTAAAGTGAAGTAAATAGTTATACCGTAAATGTGATTTTGTACTTGTAGTTTGTACTCGTATCTTAAATTTTATAGGCTTTTGATTGAGATTCTTATTCTTAGGATTATGTAGTAGATTTAGGTGTTTGAAAATACAAATAGTAAGCTATCTAAAGGTTGTAAATGTAATTGTAGGTTATTAGATTAATTTAATAGCATGAAGGCAGTTTGACCAATAAGTAGTAGTACTCGTATATTTACTGATATAACCAGAGATTTTTAATGAACTTTTAAAATATGAATATAATTTATTTTTCAGATCTTTCTGCATTGGAGGAAGGAAGTGTCGGAGAAATATCAGTTCAAGTTGATCTGTTTACACATGTAAATTATATTTCAGTACCTTTTATGATTTTATCCAACTCCAAGATTTAATATATTCACACCCTACCGATACATAATTGAATGCATTACTGATTTATGTATTTAAAATTTAATAGCCTGGAACCGGAGAGCATAAAGTTACTGCCAAAGGTAATCTATAAAATTATATCAAGGTCAAATAAATATTAATATACAATTTTTCTCATTCTTAAAATAGTGGTGGCATGCAGCGAAATCAAATGGCCATCGCAGAGTGCATTCCGACCCTTTGTCGAGGTCAATCTTATTGGGCCGCATTTGGCTGATAAGAAGCGAAAACAAGCTACAAAATCTAAGACCGGAACATGGTCTCCCAAATACAATGAAAGCTTCACCTTTGCAGTTGCCGGAAATGAGGATTCTCTTGATTGCTTTGAACTACATTTTTGCGTCAGAGATTATTGCTTTGCTCGTGAGGACAGGGTTGTCGGGGTGGCAGTTATGCAGCTCCGTGATATTATTGAACAGGTACTATTATACTTTTTGAGACTTGATGGGAATGGGAAAGATGAGAATACTTAAATAATTTGTGTTTAAAGGGATCCTGTGCATGCTGGCTATCACTTGGAAAGAGGATCCAAATGGACGAAACTGGATGGACAATCCTCAGAATTTTGGCACAAAGACCAAATGATGAGGTTGCGAAAGAATTTGTCAAATTGAAATCTGATGTCAGGCCGGAAGACGCCTCTATTGCTTCTGGACAATAAATCAATTTATTCAGATTCATCAGTATAACTCTCATATTACTACGATACAATATCGTACATGTAACTAGCCTCTCTTACTTAAGGGGAACACGACCTATAAACTTGGCCTATTTAAAGACATAAATTATAAAAAACCGAGAATTCCCATACATGTGAACATATTACTTTCAAAACAAGGAAGAAATCTGTATGGGGAAGCAGTTAAATCTTAATAATAATGAATATGATATAGGAAGATCTTCAAATTAAAGTAATAACTTTTGTACAAGTCGGTAACTTTTGAAAAAGACATATCCAAATCAAATAATTTAAAGATGAAGTTGGAATAAGAAATAAATTCCTATAATATATAGCCGTATGCATTTAAATACAGATAGTTAAGACTCTATAATGGCTTACATGTTTACAACCTCTCCACAATTAATGAGTTTCGACTTATGTATGTCTAAATTTCTAAATCTAAATTTAACCCCAGTGACAAATACAATAATCAAATTCCTTCCTTTAAATTGCAATTCGATTTGAAGCTACTTTTTCTAGCCGCAAATACAACTCTCAAACAACTTTTATAATATCAAACAGCATCCTTATGCTACGATACCTAACGATAAGATCCTAAAATGAGTTAAGAATACCTTAAGAAAATAAATTACATAAATAGGTTACTAATATATCGTAGGTACGATACTTGCTAATCAAGTACTCCTATCAATTCTACCTAATAAGGTTTACTACAACAAAGCATTTTTGTGATTTAGCAATACGTTAAAATAAGTTTAAAAAAATACATTCATGCGCTTTTTTATAACCTCGAACCTATTATAAAGTAGGTAGATAGAAAATACATAAGTATTTCTTTACAAGACTTATTAAAAGGAAACCTTTTATTCATTTTTATACAATTATATATTAAGATTTAGGAACCTAATACCTCCATAAACATTTAAGATTTAGTACATATAAAATATTTATTTATCGGTATGTAAAATATGAATACATATATTGTATGTTAAAATAACTAATCTAATTCTAATATATCGTAGTAAGTGGTTTAAGATAAATAGATATAGGATATCTCTCCAAAATCTTGCCAAAGTCGTTGACCATGTAACTATTCGTAAGGGGAGATATTCATATTTAATGGATATATAGGTAGTTTTAAGTTAATTGCACTCTTACCTGTTCATTTACCTTTTGCAAATTAGCCTACATATATTTGCATATTAAACAATCCAATCTGGTATACTAATACCAATCTACCTCGAATAACTGAACCGATCTATACTGTATCCGACGATCCGATATCTGTATTACACTTGTTTCAAGATGAACTTTTAAGCGTTTTGATAATAGCTTAGATAATTTGGGATTTTAGAGGTGCTAATATGTAGAACTATTATCAAATTCTCTTATAAATGGAATATCATTCAATTTACCTAAAACACAAATTTGAATCAATCAAGTGAAACTTGAAGAAACCTGTTCAATGCATTTAAATCTTTGTATTCAATTTCATATATATATGAATGTGAATATATGTATTTGGTAGCATATCCCCATTCCGAAAACTCATTTATGTTTAAACTTTTAATAATTAGTCATACGATATTGAATCTGAATTACCTAATGGGCATTAATTCTTAGAATTAGATCAATTCTCATAGTCATAATACTTTGTAACATGGCTGTTTCGTTTATAAAGCATTAGATAAGTTCCCAAATTGCCCAAATCAAATTCAAGGTTTGAAAAATCCTATTTATCGTATTTTACCTATAATTTATTATATATCTGTATTCCCCCAAATCAAAATTTGACATATCTGATTCTCTGTGACATTTAATTAACTAATTATATTCAAGTTCGATTTTTGTATTGTTTGTTTGTCAAAAAACATTTTTATTATTTTTTGGGAATTAAAATCCATTTTTGATAAAATATTATATTCAAGTTAGTCGTTATATTAATCCTAATATTGTATTGTAGATCTTGTTCCTCAAATCATTTTTGCGTATGCCAAAATTTGCATACAAAACAAAACCTACAAATTAGAGTTACATTGCAAACTAATACTTTTATATGTAATATGTGTATACGTATTTTAGTAGAATCGATTGTATCCATTTGTTGTACTTGTCTTAAATTTTAATAATCGTTAAATGTTCAATCGCACTTACATTTTATCACATTATACATATTATCTATTGTACAATATGACTTTAATTGCAAGTAAGCATTAAATTATAACGATAAATTGGAGATTGGGGGAAAAGAAAGATTTATATTTATGAAAAATGAATCGTGTAAATAAACTATACACTTGTACTAATTAGGGGATTTTAATAGGTAGTAATATCATTAGAAGGAGGAACAAATTTTAATCAATGCCTAGTAAATGTGGATTACTCAAAAATGTGTAAAATTGTACTAATTAATTTTATAGAAAAATCCATCAGAAACGTCATTATATCTTTAAAAGGTACTCGTAGTCGTATCGTACTAATACTAACTACTAAACTAATATTAGCTAGAAATAATTAAAAATAGGCAATACGGATGTTTTTATAGATTACGAATTTTAATTAGGTCGACTAGAATAATATAAATTGTTTATAATTTGGTAATGTACAAGAGATATATAAAATTCAGCTATAATTAATCAAACTATTATACTGAGAAATTCAAATATCTATATATCTAAAATAAACTCAATTTTTATGTGAAAAAATTACGTTCTTATTTCTAATTGACTTATTTCATTAATCAGGATCAGATTTGAATATGATTTTTTCTTTATTTCATTTTTAACTCTATAAATATCATTAGAAGCATACGAATATTTTTTAATAAGAATATACAGATATTTCTTCGCATAATAAATATGTATAAATATTTTTAACCCTTTATATTATTTCCATACTCCAATTTTTCTACGATAGATCTTTTATTTACATTATTTAAATATATATTTCGATGTCTGCAGCTAAACGTTAAATTCTAGGCAATCATGCAATGATTTTTTAAGGTAGATAATAATTTAAAGGTAAATCTTTTCAAGCTAATATAAATACATACTAGTATTACCGCTATAAACAAAATTAATGATCATTGATTACACAAATATGGAATTTCCACAAAACAATTTAAGTATAATTGATTTCATATAAATAATCAGTAAATTAATGAATTAATATCTTTGAATTCTCTTTCACACCTCTCAAAAGTTGCAATCAAAACTCACTGGATCATTTAAAAAAAGATTCCGGAATGTGCTCGTGCAAATGATTTAAACTGGCTACAATTTCTACGATAAATGAAATAAATAAAAGTAAATCAAATGGACCGAGATACGATCGGAGATAAATGGAAAATGATGAATTTACAACATTTAAAAAAAATTAATCATCGTCCTCTTCAATATCCTCATCAGTTGCATATTCACTTTCTTCTGTATTCTCTGCCTTCTCCTCCTCCTCATCAGAGATATCCCATTGTGGATGCTCCTCAATCTCTTTAGCCTCTTGCACGTCCAACTTTAGATTTAGGAATACAAAAAAAACAATTAGAATCCATCTAAAATCTAAATACAAAATCACTATCAGGCTTACCTTAATCTCTCGGAATTGATCTAAAACCAATGTAAGAATCAGACCGAAGGGAGACAGTAAAAGTGTAATGACCAGTTTTTCTGGGAGCTGTGAATTGAAGCTGACATTCCTCCCTTTCAACAAGATCAGTGACGAGGAAGGGTGCCGTTACAAGCATTTTATTCTTCTTATCGCAAACATATGTCCACCAATATTCTTGTTTAATCTGTCAAATGATTTACAACAAAATCAGTAAAAATTTATTTAATTTTAATACAAAATCTTACAGCTGGAAAATAAGGGCAATGCACAGAATGTGAAACTTTACTTTTCCCCTCCAAAGCCCTTTCTTTGCTCTTTGCCAATTTTTGCTGACATTTTTCCCATTCTGCGTCGTCATCCTCGACTGAACTCATAGTTTTATCTTTATCTCTGACCACTGTGACTGCTCCCACCATCTGATTCATTATCTGAGGGCTCCGAGTCCCGCTCAGAGTCAGAATCATCCATATCCGGTAATTCTTGCAATTCTTTCCTATCCTCATCCATCTCTTCATTCTCATTTGCAGTGCTATTTTTGCCTCCTTTTGGACTTGCCGGTGATTTGGTTGGAGCTTGGAGATTTCTTTGGTTGTGGCGGCTTCTTTTTCCCACCACCCTTCTTTTTCGTTTGCCATACGGGTATCTGTTTCTGGGGTTGAGCATTCTCTTCATTCTCTTTATCCTCATCATTTGTATGTTCAGGATCTTCAAATTGATTTGAAGACGAAGCGGAAGAATGCTTATTTGCGTGAGAATCTCCTTGAAGAAGGCTACGCATACTATTCCTAGTTAAGGTCACAGTCACAGTTACAATTGCGCCTGAAAATAATACAAAAAACGGTCAATTAAATAAACTTTAATAGAGATTGATATATCGTTTTTTACCAGCAGTAACAACAGTAGATTCTTCATCGTCCAGAACTATAAAAGAATATATTAAAATTAATGCGTATTAATTAGCAGGGATTTCTAATAATAATATCACCTTCAACTTGTACTTTATAGTCAATCAGAGGCATTGATTCACAGACTCTGATTAGATCTGAATATTGGTCATCGGAGAGGGTTTTGAATAGAGCTCGGCGATCTGAATCCTTCAATTGGCAAAACTGCTGAATCGTTTTGAGATGTCTCTTTTTAGATAGGAAATATTTTTGCATATCTTCAGTGCTGAAATGAAACGGAATTTAAAATAGAAAATATTTTAAATGATAAATATGCATTTCTTTACACATGAGGAAGTTGAAGAAGCGGGCTCTTGTTGTCCCATAGGGCTTGTACTATCATTGGACTCATTTTCATAACATTTTCGATTGTCTCTAAAGTGGGGAGTCGGCCAATCCTTCCTGCGTGTGCCAACATAATAAGTTGAGATACACAGGTCACCATTTCTTGAATTAAATATGGGCATTTCCGGAGAACTATTTGGCGATCCAATTCCAAGTTTCTCGGTAATTCCATTCGGCCGAGATGTGCGTCTACGATATATAAATATTGAATTAATATGCCTATTAAAGTAGAATAAATGCTTTACGGATTAATGCCCTAGCTTTTATTGAATAGTAGAAACAAAGTGGACGCTCTTTATTCTTTTCATTGAGATTTGGCAGATATTTGATCAGTTGAGGTATCTCCACATTATCACTAGGTCTGTCTTGAATTTGTGAATTATGCCCTGCAAGAATTTATATTTTTTTATTAATTTAAAATGGATTTTAATTTTTAATTAGAAAATTCTGACCTTTTTCGAATTCTAATGAAGCTGCAAGAACCATTACTGCTCGTTTGAGGACCATTTGCGGTGTTTTGTGAAAGAAATAATAATAAAGTTGCGTCGTATCAAGCAAAACCTGAATTGAAGGAATGATATTTTTCAAAATTTAATTTACAATATATATTGTATTTCATACCTTATCACTAGAATACTGAATCGAGCGGTACCACCAAATTCCGACGGTTGTTGGTAGTTGCAATCATAAATACTAGAGCATAGAGCCCAAGAACCCAAACACTATTTTCTTTGTCTACTATCCATGAAGGCAGAGCAATCCCAAAGCTCATTGCACCTTGAATAAATTGATTTAATAAATTAAATATGAATAAATATAGATTTTAATTGGATCTTCGATTTTTCGTTGAAAAAAATGTTTTAGCATACCTGGACCATCGGGATTTCCGTATCGTTCCCAATTTTTGCGAGATGTTTCATCAGTCAAGGCTTGGTAAGCTGTAGGAAAAAAAATAAGAATGAACAATTATGAATTCAGAATTGATATAAATTCAAATACAAACCTTTTCTGATTTTCATAAAAAGCTTTTCATCTCCAGTTGGCTTGTCGGGCTATAAATAAAGAATGCCATTGATCGGTTTAATTTAAAGCGACAAAAAATAAAAATATTCTTCAGGTAGGTAGTAGATAGCTTACATGGTGGATTTTTGAAAGATCTCTGTACGATTTTTTAATTTCAGAGGTCGAAGCACTCTAAAAGCATTGTATTTTAAATTTTGAATACACTTTCAAAAGTATAAATTAAAAATCATACCAATTCAACACCCAGAATTTCATATGGATCAAAATTGGCATACTCATATTCAGCCTGTGTAATTTTATAGGCGACAAATGCAAAAATGACCCAGCCAAATGTGAGGGCGACTCTAATTGCAAATCTCTTGAGTTTCTTTTTGGGCTCATTCCTTTTTAGCACATCTTCTTTAATTAAGCAGGGTTCGCAATTGCATTGAATCTGTTTCTTTTTCTTCTCTTCTGTAAAGACATCAATTCATTAGGTTCCAATCATTCATAAATAAAACTAATAGGGTCAATACCTGACTTCTCGGGATTTGGCCAAAAATAATATGTTCCAGGGAATAGAATTAGCCCGAGGAATGCGAGCACAAAATACATAAAGGTACTGCCACTCTCATCATACTGGAACTTTTGACCAGCCATTGTTTATTGTAAAGACCACTGCCACTTCCTGCCCTATAAAAAATAAAAATAAAATTAATTATTAAAACACTATATACATATTTACTATAAACAAAAGGTTCCCGAATCCCGATTGATCAATGATTGATCAAAGATCAAACTAATTAATAATATTATATACTTTTTGATGTTGAACAGTTATAAACTTATAATAGTTATTCAAATAGCAAAATTACTTACCTAATTAATTAAATAACCAAACAAAAAATGTCCAAAGGTTAAGGTTGTAACAGAAGTCACTGTCCTGACAGAAACAGATTCTTGATCTTCCGGTTTGAAATTTTTATTTTTCACGGCCACATATGTATAAAATGTATTTTTAACTACACTACAAAAACATATAAAAATAGGTAATAATCGTTTCACTGGCCAATTAGGAACCGATTCCGGGATGACGAAAGGATGTAGGAATTCTTCAAAGATTGGTCAAGATTAAAATTGTGTCAAAAATTGACCACGTACAAGATGCAAATTCCAACTAGGATTTACTTTTAAAGCCCCCGCATGAATTAGGAATTTAGTTGAATCTTAAGTCTCCCCAAACGTATATTTTAATTTTCTTAATTACATTTACTCACGATCAGCTCACGATCAGCTCAGCTCTGCATTCTGCTTATAGAATGTAAAAATTAATTAATTACGTGTTTTTTTAACGTAATTATTTATATTTTATGTCCCAGTCCCAGTTTAATTAAGATGTTGCATTGCATAATTGCATTGTATCGGTATTCGAATTTCAAAACGTTTTAAAACGTTTACGACGCGACGTTCAGAATTCGATTAGCAAGGACTTGGCTTGGGAGTTTGACTTGGCAGTATACGATTTTCCAATTTTCTCAGTCATAGAAATTTTCCCATTAAATTAAATTTTAAATGAATTTGATTTTTGATTTGTGTCTACAAAAATCGTTTTTTGCAAAAATTGACCAAAACTCTAATTTCTACTTCCTAATTAGTCAAAAATAAAGTGCAAAACTAGGAGAGTGTTGACCTTTGACCTTGAGGAAAAGTAAATAATTTTTTAAATAGTGTCGGAGTGACCCGGGAGTTGGCTAGGATGGCGTCGTCATCGCCAGAAATTGAAAACTTTTACCTGGATGGCGAATTCAAGGCAAATGGGGTAATTGGAGTGACAAAATACAAGTCAAAAGTGACCGGGATGACCGTGTATTTTGCTGATATTGACTCTCCTGTTATTTCTGGATATTTTGCTTTTGGTAAGAATTCCTAAAATTAATTATTGAGGTACAAATTGAGCATTGTTTTTTTCAGGGACGGATCGAGCTGATGTCACGAGCATTGAATCGCTTCTTTGGCATTTGGATTCTTCCGGAGGACTCCTTCCTCGGCCTATGAGGGGTGACATGCTACGCCCTGTTTGGCAATTTCATGGTAAGATTTTGTTTAATTGTCAAATAATAATATTATATTTTTAAATTATTTCAGGAGCTGAAAATCCACTAGCTGATCGCGATCAATCATGCTTCATTTGCTGTGCATTTGGAGAGAATGCATTTCTGGGGACTTTTGCTTGCTGCGTGTATTTGATTCAAAATATTGAGGTATGTTTCATTATTTCATATGCAAAATTACAATTAATTTAACAATATTAGATAAAAATAATGCTAATGAATTTCCAATTATTAGGCAATCTTTGAAATTCATGGAGTTCAATCGGGCGCTTTTCAAAAGCATCTCCGTAAGCTGAACATTACTGAAGCGGATCAGATTCCGAAGGTCGTGGACCCAGAGGCGGAGCCGGAAATACTTTCATCTTCGGATGAGCTTGATGGTAAGCTTAAAAGTATTGTTCATTTTATAAGTATTTATTACTCATAATATTATTCAAGATTTGGATGAAGAGGGGAATGTGATTTCTGAACCCAAGATTAATGAGAAAGAGCATTACATTCTTAGCGAGGGTGGGGAAGGAGCAATGGCTTGGGAGACAACTATTCAGGCAATGTATCCAGGTAAGAAATGAAGCATTAATCAACTGCCAATTAAGAATAATGCTAATTTGTTAAATATAGGAGTGAAAGCATTCTGGAACCGTTTAATTTCAACATCCAAGCACAAGATTAATCTAAAGGTTTTTCTTTTCTGATCAAATATTCTTAGATCGTAAATTCATAATGTTAAATTTTAATTTTTAGATGCGAGAGACTTATGAGAAGATCTATCGACCCGAGAATATGTCAGGTAATTGGGAATAAATTGCATTGGAATTTAATTAGCTTTCTAAATCTTTTCAGTGATTATTACTGGAACTGTCAAAGACAAAGCGCATATTCTTGAATGCCTCCAGGAGCATGAGAAGGAATATTTTGAGCAGGTATGCTAAATTGTAGTATATGAATTTTTATGCAATTCATCTAATAGCCCTAATATTTGTGCCTCTTTTTCTAATATATTTCTATTAGCATCAATTCCGGTATCAATTCAAAAAACCGTGGAGTGAGCCAATCCCACCTTGTCCCACGCCAGTCACGAGCGAAGTTCAATTCGTTCCTCGCTATCAAATCCGGGAGCCAACAGCTTCAATTTGCTTCGGATGGAGGGGATGCCCTTCTTATGATTTGGAAACGTGAGCTTTTTTTAATTGCAAATTCTTTAGAAATATTAATTCTTTTTTATAATTTAGGACATTTGCTCTCAAAGTGATTACAGCTCATCTTTCAGTTAGCCCCCTCTGGGATGCTTATGTTACAGAGGGCCTTGCTCATCGGATCTCTTGGTGTCAGCTAGACTATTTGGAAGTTGCATCCCTCATCACTCTTCATGGTGTCAAAGATGAAGCCGCTGTCGGAAAAGTTAGCAGTACCATCGGATCCATCATCAGAGGTCAGTTTGGAGGTGATAAGGACGAGAAGGATTATCAAGCACTCAAAGCGATGTCAGAGCGAATGGGATGGCATTATGTCCGAGAATTGGAGACTGATCCCAACCTCATTATTGCCGCCGTAATCAGTAAAGCTGAGCGCTACGGAAAGGGAGAGAATGAGCAGCTGGAGAAGCGACTTAATTGCAAGGATATCCTGTTTGATCTCACAAAGAAACCAATGGAATTCTGGAAGGGGATCTACAAGACTTATTTCCTGGAAAAGGAACCCTTCATTACTAAAGTTTTGCCCAAGGTATCGTATACAATTAATATTTGTGTACCTAATTTTTCTAATTTTTCTAATTTTAATTTTACAGCTAAGCGAGTTAAAGAAAGGGGAAGCAATCAAGGTAGATGAGGGACATCAAACTGAAGCTGCAGGAGAAATGAATTTTGCTCAAAGTGCCAAACGTGCTTCATCTCGTCCACGAAGGAAGGCAAACGCATCTGGAGAGGAAGCAGGAGTGGCTCTTGATGAAGATGTCAAAACTGGAATTAAAACGGAGGAACTTAAGGAGCTTGCTGCAAAAGAGGTATTACAATATTACCTAATCATATTTAGATTTTAGATATTCATATCATATAACCAAACTATTTCAGGGGCATATTGAAGCAGCTCTTCGTACTCAACCTTTCCCATTTGGAGAGCAGGTTAATTTCTACGATATTTTATAATCATATTATCATATTATCATACCCATATCTTGAATTTTTAAAAAAATCAGCATGCCGAGGTCAAAGAGTTTGAGGAACGTTTGGAAATGACAGAAAAATTCCTAGAGTCTGTAAAGGCAACCGAACAGCACCGGATTGAACTCAAAAGCTATAGATCTGATGGGGCTGAGCAGCATCCTAAATTTCCTGTCAATGACATGCCATTCTTCACAATTCTCGAGGATGTCAAAACGGATTTTGCATATGTAAGTCTTTATCTATAACAGGTATATCATAGTAAAATATATGATAATTTCTTGTAGTTTACAATTGTGCTTGATACTACTCACCTGAGCACCGAAAAGAGAAAGTATTTGGCTCCAATCACTGCAGGTAAGTTATTAAATATTAAGCTTTATTTTTATGTAAATATTGATTAATGGGACATTCTTTTTCAAAGCTATTGGAGCTCTCCTCTGCCCTCGTCCACCTGGCCTTGACACGGATGCGGATATCGTCGATCCAAATGAATTTAACCCACCATCCAACATCTCTGACTCCCAAGCTTCAATTGGATTAAATGGGGAAATGATGCAAAATATTTTTACATCTCTGATTGTGCGGAAAGAGCATTACAAATGGGTACAGTTTCGTATTATAATTTATCTCTATAATTGGAATTTATTTACAATGTTATGATTCTTAATTTCAATTCTAGGCAATTGGAATGCTCCACTTTCTCCTATACGAGAATACTTTCTCTCCAAACTTTCTCAAATTCGTATGCACCGAGTCAAATTAGCTCTTATTTTAATTAATTAATTAATTAGGTTTGCACCGAGTCTGCGACTGGCTTAGCCTCAACTTACCGAATGCAAACTGCTGCTCAGCCAAATTACAATGCTTTTGACGCTTCGGAAATCAATCTCCATTCCCTGATTAAAATGATTTATAAAAAAGGTCTGTAATCTATTTTTAAATATCCTTAATTTTGATTGCAAAATCTCATAAAATCGACTATCTTAATTCCGTCAGAGTCAAATGCACGCCTCTTTGTTGGACGCCGCCGGCTTGATCTTGTAATGGAATTCTTGAAGGCGCTTGAAAAAGATGAGGGAGGGGCTTTCAGAGCCGTGAATGAGGTAAATTAAGCCTTAATTAAGCCTTATACATTTTAAATGTAAATAAAGATTAATGGCATTTTCTTATCAGACATGGAGGGAAATGGTCGACAATGGAAAGGTCATTCTTCAGATTGCTGGAACAGTTGACGAATTGGCCAAGTTTGAACCAGATCTCGTCAAACCCTGGAAGGATGCCTTTAAAGGGATTAAGAAGCCTTTGGATTTCAAGTAGGCTTTATAAAATAAAATACAATAGTTTGACATTAATGTTTTTTTCTATTTTAGGCAAGCGAAACCAACAAGTGAGAAAGAAATGATGTGTTCCCCAGGAGGAAAAGGTATTATGGCTGAGGTGAATCACTACCGGCCCTCCTGCCTATCTCTCGCCATTGAAATCAATCCGAATCACAAGGATTTCGCAAAAATTTGCGTAGCCTCTCAACTTTATTCAATGGTACTCGTACAATAATTTATTCATGATAATCTTTGTAACCCTTTTGTTTTGATTTTAAGGCCCAGAAGTGGGTTTGGGGATGTATGGATGAGGATGATTCGGCTGTCCCTTGCCTCAGAATGCCCTGCTCATTTGCCAATGTAAGTTTAGCACCATGATTTTAAAAACTATGAACTAATCCAAATACTCGTTATATCTGGCCCAAAGGTACTTACACTAAACCTTGAAACGGGGGATGTGATTGGAGCATACGAAGCTATGAAGAAGATTGTTAATGTAAGCATGAAACAGCTTTCTTTCTTTAAAAAAGTCCTTAAATTGTTTAATTTTTTAAATTAGCCCGATTGGCCGTGGCTAAAGAGCCTTCTGATTGCCACAAAACTTATGGTAGTCAATGATCCGGCTTCAATGGAACTCGGCGTTCAGGGGATTGTCAGTTCCTCTCTTTTGTCTCAACTCAATGGACAAGCTACAAATGCTCGAACGTAAAATATACATTAGAAACAATTTGAGAAATATTTTTAAATATTCTTTTAATTTTTTCAAGGTCACTACTACATGATTGCATGAAGGTGGAAGTGGATGATATCAAGTACGCTACGAAGGAGTATTTAATGAAGCTTTTTGACCCGACAAGTTCATGGTGTGCCATCATGTCCACTGCAGAGGAGAAGCAAATCATTATGAGCCGACTTGAAGCCCAGGGATTCTGCTTTGCGGAGGAAACTGTTGATCAGCTTTGCTCAACTTTGTAATTTGGATTAATTATAATTAGATAAGTACGAGTACCTTAATGAAGTTTAAGCTACCCTCAAATGCAATGTGATCTGTATACCTAATCCTAGTCTAATTTGTAATTTAAGCTGCTTAATATCGTGAAAGTTTTAGTGTAGTCAATCTAATCAGAATTCTTATGTAAAATTCCTCTATCCTATTCTCAAAATTCCTCGTAAACAGTTTTATGTGAACCCTCATTCTTTGAAATGAATGAATGTAATGTAAACCTGTGATTAAATGTATTTTGATTAATGAAAAATTTGAACTTTATTCTTTTAACGAATTTTTAAAACAATTTTTGGAAAGACTAGAGATAAATAATAATACATAACAATAACATTGGACGCTACCGCTGCGAAATCTAAAATCAAAGATCTGTACTTCATTCTTTAGAGTTTTGTATCCCTGTAATTGTAAAGCCATAAATTAGGTAATCCTGAGTATTTTTGCAATAAAATATTACCCGAAAATATGCTGGAAATAAGAAGGCCTTGTGGTTGAGCAACCTGGCTGAGGTTCTTGCCCTTCATTCTCTTTCTCTGGAATCTCTGATTGATAGGGATAGTGATCCTTTTCTGGTGAAGGTGTTGGGAGCTTAAAAGTGACCATTGGGATCCGCTTTTGAACAATTTCATCCTCTTCTAAATATACTTCCTCCTCCTCCTCCTCTTTTTCATCCTCTGTGTTCATCTTCTTTCTCCGATCAGACTCATCATGAATTAATTTATGCTTATCATGCATTCCACCCCATGGAAGGATATTGTAGAGGTGTGCACAAGCTAGAGCCCTTTTATGATCATAATCCAGGTCGAAAATTGTAAGAAACATATCCGGACAAACGGTATCATAAACGGCGGTGCAAAACCCGTAAATGCAGGACCAAATCCCAAAACTCAGGCAAACCCAATAGCAAATTCCGTACCTGATTTGTATGAAAGGAAATAAAGAATATATACAAAATGTATTGTAATTAATATTATCTAGGCATTATAAAAATCTTTATAAAAATATCCGAATATACCTAAGTTTTATAAATTTCCCAGATACTGTAATAACTGGAAAGTGACCTTTAAAAAAATTGGCTATTTTATTTAAAAATCATGTTCACATTGTTTTTTACATTGTTACGAGTAATTCTCATAGGACTAGTCTTACGGTCAATCATTGCCCAATAAAAGTACACGATATTTGCTATTATCATCAAAACTCCAACCCCAATGAAAGCGTAAGATGCGTATCTTGGTATAGCTGCAATCTAAAACATAAACTTTAGATGATAATTGCTTTCTTTTCCATCAATATTCCTTACAAAAATGTTGGCAATAAACCAGAGGACAAACGCTGCAACCAGTATAAGAAAAGTGTGATAACCAGCCTCCATAATCCGTTGTGGAGGTTCAAAACCCATTGTTGCAGCTGTCAGAAAGTCCATAAGGGTGAGGAGGGGGATAGGAAGTCCTCTTGCTCAATGATTCCTTCATCCTTCCTTGAAAATGCTCAGGATCATACATCCGAATCTCTTCGTTATAATAAAAATTTCCAGAAGCAAAATGCTCGGCGTCTTTGCTCAGATAACCCGGTTGTTGATGTAGATCATTGGCCAGTTCCGAATCATTGGGGATACTCTTCATTGTCACATTAGTAGTGTATAATCCTATATGTACCCCCATATGAAGGTTGTACATCTGAATCGAGAGCAATGGTCCAATTTAAGCAAATTAGGAATATTCCAATCAACAAAAATTCAAATTTACCATCGGTGAATGATATGAGATACGGGATTGAATTGCCACCGAGCCCCTTAGCCATTCGGGAGATAGGATACAGAGTGATATGGCCACTCCAACAAGGACAGAGTTGAGCGTCTTAAATCATCCATTAAATTAGTACATAATTACTTTGTATTCATTTCATGAAACCTTACCGCAATCACGGAATTTAATCGATGTTTGATGATAGGGAGAATAATTAGCAAAACGAGGAGAAATGTTATCCCAGCAGCCACTACTCCCATAATAGAACGTTTGAAGTAGAGGATTGGGACAAGGCGATTTTCATCCCCATAAAAAGTCGGACCACCCGGATTAAACCGAGCCATCGAGAAAAACCACCAAGGATAATCCCATGTTCCATTTCCATCCTGAGGATGTATTGCAATCTTTTAATAGCGGTGGATTAATATTTATAAAATTGTATATGGGTTGAATCATCTTACCTTTCCAGACATCTTCCTAGTCTTAATAAATCCCTTTTTAATTACACCGGAAGAAGCACTTGCAAAGAGGAGTATCAGAAAGAGATGGAGGAATATTTTACTTGATACTATTCCAAGTCCCATCCCTAACCTAATTAAAAAGGGAGCATGAAAATGTCTGCAACATATCTCAGAAAACATGTAAATACCTCCCCTGCAAATATGAATAAAAAGATATGAGAAATTATAAATACCCTACATCAATTTATGTAAATGATTTTGGCAAAACATTTTTCAACATTTATTTATTTTATTTTGCAAAAGATACGATAGTATAGGTAGGGTATATCACATTGATGATATATAATACGAATGTGATATTTATGGGAAATATAAAAGATATTTATTTCATCATTGATCAATTTTCAACGACTCCTTGAGAATTTTGCTCCCGAGGTTCCTCTTGTTGAACATTATTTGAACTTCGTCTTCGGACAGGAGATTCATTCCGAGGAGTTGGAGGAGGAGCAGGTGGGTTGTCGAGTCCTTCGAGCAAAGGGGCTGGTTGATGTTGGCGAGGAGAAGGCGGCGGGAGAGGTCGCGTATAGCGATATATTGCCGAAATCGTTACATAAATGAGAAATCCAATGCAAGAATAAATAGCCAAACTCCAAAACCAGATTGAAACAAACACAGAAATTAGTGCAGTACATTCTGAGATAAAAATGATCAAAACCAGAGAGACGAGCAGTACCCATATCCGCTCCCCAATTGTTCCTATTTGAGGCGAAGCGAGTTTGGAAGCTTTTTCTAAATTAATTCCCGGGCCAGAGAAGGACATTTTGCTGTTAAAAAATGGCGTTAATTAATTTTATTTTGAACATTAGGTATGAGTTTACCTATTGAATAAAAGATTTAAGAGATATTCTTCAAGTCTAGATTTCGTTGCTGAATTCCTTGAATAGAGATCCTATTAATTAAAGTATCTGTACACGCTTATGCAAGTCTAAAATCTTTGTACAATTCAATAATTTCTGGATTTTCATCATTTTTCTTATTCCTAACTAGGTTTCTAGAGTTGAAACCACGTATAATTTATGCAAAATTGATATGCAAATTTTTAATCAGGAAATCTGAATTTCAGATTTCCTATTTGATTTTTAGGATTTAATCATTTTTCTACGATGCTTGATTTATTTGATCCCATTTTATAGAGTTCACTAATCCTTTACTATTTACATCATATGCATATTATTACATTTCGATAATATCCCTTGATTATACAAGTCTCAAACATGGTTCATTTTTTCTCCCCATCAATAGACATCTATGTGGATTAGGATTTACAACTTGTGCATTCTGGAGCGTTCTCTGGAGCCGATTCTATAAAAATTAAGAATACTGTTAAAGTATACATTAATTAGGAAATCCCAATCCCATTTCCTTTAATATGAAATAGGATAGTATAGAGTCTATATACTATATAGACTATAGATCGTATTTGTACAAAAAGTTACATTAAAGAGTTTCTCCTCAATTTGACAAAGCTCATCTTCACGCTTCTCCTCTTCCCTCTCCCTCTCCTAAATATGATTAATAGGATTATGTCAAGGAAAGGGAATTTCGCAAATGATGATAAAGTACATTTTTATTATAACTGACCATTCTTAACAAAAAATAGAATCTTACCCTCAATCCTCGAAGATATTCTTTCTGTGCCATCAAATCCGAAATATATTGCTCCTTTTTGAGGGAAGCCGCTGAAGATTGAAGCACATCTTGTTTTTGTGCCAATTTTAGGTCCTTTTGGAGCTGGGTCAACTCTTCAACCTCCTCCTCCTTCTCCCTCGCCCTCATCTCTTTGATATCCCTCATCTGTTGAGCTCTTCCTGCTATAACTGACTGCACAGGGTGATAAAATCTCATTTAAAAAAACATCTCACAATAAGCCAGTAAAAATATATCTTAATGTATTTCCTTAAACCCAGTTTTAGATTAGGGCATTGTTTACTTTTCACTCTAGCTAAAATTTTTACCTGCTCTAACTCGAGTCTTTGCTTATGCTCACGAGTTCGACTCTCCATTACACGTTGATACTGCTCTTCAATCAGCTCATCAATCATTTGCTGCACCTCGGCCTCCTTTGTGTTGAGAAGCTGGCCCCGTTTTTGCAGATACTCCAAGTAAATCCTGATTGCATCTCTCATCTCTCTCTAATAGTACAATATATGCAATTAAAAAAATATTTTCTTCAAATCTCGGAAGAATCATGCCGAGATTTCGAAATATTTTTCGCTCGACTTGGCATTAAATTTAGGACATTCAATTTAAAAACCTTCTTTTTCCCAAAGTCTTCCTGTTCAATGTGGACTTCGCGGATTGCTCTTTTGAGGAGCTCTTGAGCAACAATTTCTTCGCGCTTCATCCGTCGATCTTGGTAAAATTCCCTGACTTCAAGCGCTCCATTAAGCTCCATCTTAGCTCTTTCATACCTTTCCCTTTTGATAGCTTCCTCTGAAAAAAAATAATCTGCAATCAAATGACGTCAATTAGCTCTGTTACATTTGATCATCAGTTAGAGACACAAAGTCTAAAGGTGTTTTTCTCTTATCTTCGCAATAATATTTTGATTGACCCATGAATTACAGATATTTTTAGATCATAACTAAAAAATATTGATAAGAAGGGAGTAACAGCAAACCTCTCATCTTCTCCTCCATAATCTGTCTCTTCTCCTCTTCTATTACAGCCAACTCTTGAGCTTTGACCTTTTTAAATAAATATTTTTAGATAAAAAAATATTAATTAATATTGAGCTTTAACCCTTTCAACGGCATTAGCGGCCTTGGCCCTCTTCTCCTTAATCTGGCGATTCAACTCATCAACGCCTTTTCTGCTTAATTCGGCTCGCATTTGAATTTGCGCATCTTCCAGCATTTGCTAATTTGAAATAAACACCAATTTTAAGTTAAATTATACGAATATACTACCTACTACAATATGTACGATACTAATATCATTAATAATATGTAAGTTGGCCAAGATCATAGATATCAGTAATACAGAATATTCATTCATTTTGCCAATTCTAAGAAGTATGCATATATTCGAGTAATATGCAGTATACTATTAGTAAGAATGTATAAGAGTAGAGTACTTATAAGGATGCATACACAAAAATAGGCTAATTGCATATGCTTAAATAACATGTAAAAGATACAATACCTTCTTTTCATTTCACCAATTTTAGGAATTCACGGTTTCACCTAATATGTAAAAGTTACGGAAAGATCCTTCAAAGTTAAAAGATTTAAAAACAATAAATTACAGCGAAAGCTCACTCCATATATTATAGAGCTAATGAAATTGGTTTTGCATAAGCTTTAGGTGCATTATATTCTTGTAATACTTGACTAATCAAGCAAATGCAGTATTGAGATAATGAATTGATAAAGTGCATTGACATATCTGTATTATATAGATGGGGAAGAAATCCTTAAATAATTTAATCAAGCCATATAAGGAGAAAGAGAAGACTTAATTAAGCTAATACTACTGCACATCACACATCAGAGGCTCTCAAATGTAAAAATGAAAGTAAAAAATTGGACAAGTAATTAACACACAAATCCTAAGAATTTTTTTGGTTGAGCCTTGTCTTATCTTTCGAGTAAGTATGAATTATTTAAAGGCAGGATAGCATATCGCATCTCTCTTTAATAGCTCTGTCTTTCTCTTCATCCTCCATTGCGCAAACATAATATTTAAATGTAACGATAATGTAAATCCTAATTCATTTACACGGTTTTATACATTCTTTTATATAATTTCCCTCATTTGAAAAAAAGCAGACTTTTTTCGAGAAATGCCCCATTTTATATCAAACTACTGAACTAATACTACCTAGAAGTTTAGTAGTACTTAGGATTAAACTGAGGATTCATCCATGTTCTAGGATTCTAGATAGATTCTATTGTAGAATTTTTAAAACATAACCACAATCGAATCTGTCCATTTTTGCGGGAACTCTGCATCATTCCACAAAATGGATTATCTACAATTTAGATTTTAGATTATCTACAAAAAGATTTCCTAAAAAAAATGACTAATAATTCTCAGTGAATAGGATTAGAATTAGACTAACGATTCATCTACAATTATTATGTAGTATTATCTATAATTCTATTTTAGATTTTTTTAAAAACATAACCACAATCTGTCAATTTTTGCGAGAACTATGTGCATCATTCCACAAAGTGGATTTTGAGAACCAGATACAATTACCTAGAAAAAGATTTCCTAAAAAAAATGACTAATAATTCATGGAGTGAATTTTTCAGAGCGTAGAATGTGCACATTTTTTTCCGCTGTTATACATCAAGTAATAAATATGGATTTCTAAAAGTATGCTCATCTCGACATCCGTTAAAGAGAACGACACTTGTTGGTTATTAAATTGCTAGAGAGTAGGACTAGGTACTAGTCTGCGGCGAGGAATCTCACTTTTTTTCTAAATCTCAATTTGAGGCTTGTTTATGTTTATGTTTATGGGAGTCAGTGCATGTCAAGCAAATGAGCTAATTTACATGCATTTCTTTTTCTATTTATGGTTCTTTTGCGAGAGATATTTACATAAATTTAGAGGACTCTAATGTCCACAACAGTACCTACCTGTTGAGTTCTTTGCATTTCGCAAACTCTTATTTTTCAAATACTGTAAACCTGACAGATTACCTTCTGCTGAGCATCCACGTCTCTTAGATGTGCCCACATTTGTTTCTCAGCCTCCTCTTCGCTCTTCAACCTTTGTTTCATTTGAATTTGCTCGTCCCAATTCGAAGGCAATTCCTTTTGAAT
Source organism: Megalothorax incertus (assembly GCA_036507255.1). Classification (NCBI taxonomy): domain Eukaryota; kingdom Metazoa; phylum Arthropoda; class Collembola; order Neelipleona; family Neelidae; genus Megalothorax; species Megalothorax incertus. Next base: position 6,299 of record JAAZTK010000099.1, on the reverse strand, counting down.
TTGAGCCGAAATCAAAGCCCTTAGAGGTTCACATTGGCTCCTGTAAACGGAGAAATAATAGGATAATTTGTAGATTGTCATTAACCGCATTAATTGAAGTCAAAAAACCTCAAGGTCCATAACAGGGAAATATCATTTAATTTCAAGAGTTGGATTCTTTAATACTGTAAAATTATACGTCCATTCGCACGGCATTAATTCCACAAATTGAGGGGGAATTTGCATATCTAATTATTTGCATAAATATGATTTTTTATACTTTGTACAATTGTAAAAAAGGTTTGGCAAGGCTTTAAATCTTGGAGTATCGAGTACCTACTTGATAGCATGATTTTTCTTAGGTCCTAGGACCATTGTAAATGACTTTGAGGTAGGTTGGGTATTTATTGGAGATGGTTTTTATAATCTTGAGGATAGCAAACGAGTAAAATACGGTGAATTATCGTGATTAGTGGCAATTTCCATTGGGGGTTTTTAATTTATTGCTTTTGTAAGTCTTTTAAATCGCTTGTAATCAAGTCCTAATTGCTTTTTCATATACTCACGATCAGATTTTGTACACTTACTGGAAAGCTTGGGTTAATTTCTCCTGGACCTCCTTTGCAGTTCGAACCTCACGTTCAGCCTTGAGGAACGCAACTCGGCATCTCATCTCTTCAATCCGGGAGCCCTTCCCAGCTCCACCCTCACACATTCTCTCCCTTTCTCTCCTGTATCCCACCTCTTCCTCCTCAAGCATTTTTTGCAATCTAATAGAGGATGAAAAACGAATAAACAAACTGGAATAAAACGTAGTACATGTTTTATCGCATATTTCCATAATATATTCGATAGCTGTAGCTAGATATTTATGGAATTTTTTTCAGAGGATTGTTTTAATCCTCCTTTGTGTGGAAATCATTTAATCAAATCTTATAGTCACCTGTCTCGTTTCCCCTCTAAATCCACCCATTCTTGTGCAGCAAACTGGCCCATCTTAAACTTTTGCCTTCTCGGCGTTCCTTTGGGCTTCGCCTCGCCTCTCCAATCTGAATTTCAAGGCCAACTTCCTGTCCTCCTCTAACTCCCTCAACAGCATTTCGCGTTGTCCAGTCTCGTCCACATCATTGCGATGAGGGAAACAAGACGGATTAATGGCTTGGGTTTCCACACTCATTTGCTTGCTTTGCCTGATGTGACACTGTATAAAAAATTTAGTTGGACAATTAAATCAACTCTTGTCGAGAGATCAAATTGCTTGAATTCTAATGGAATACATTCAGTAAATTAAGCAGGTGTTTTTATGAACTTCCCTCGTTTTATTAATATTCCATACAAGGGGAATTAAATTAATTTATTACCTAAACTAACAAGCCCAAAAAACGTAGTAAACGTAGTTTTTTTATCAATTTGGAATATCTAGTGCCTATTTTTCCATTAGAACATTTCTATCTTTGGATTAATCCTAATCCTAAGTAGCATTTGCCTATTGTATTACTCGTAATTAAAGATTTAAAATAATTCCAAGGGTTATGCCCAAAACTTGAAATTTCGTCTGAAACTGAACCTGAGAATGAGATTCAAGGGGTGCATTTACGAATCACGATGCATTCAAGTGCAATCATATATTGTATATCAACATCTCTAATCTAATTATATAGCAAAAGATTTAGGAAAATTAGAATTGATTGATAGCTCTTATTAAATGCAAAAGTGTGATCTTCCGAGTAAGTTGGGAAATTTTGTATGCAGAATCAATATGCTAATTGGTGTGTTATTTATAAATAGTATCCTTTCAGAGAATAATGTCTAGTAAACTTTTTATATCTAATAGTGCAGTCGTAGTATTCGTAATACTACCTTACTACTACTAATCCTTAAAAGCACTGATAGACAATATGTTACTTATATGTTGCACGTAGTGCACTTACTTGCTTAACTCTTCTCATTATTCCAGCTCTCTCTTCCTTTGGGAATATCCAATCTTTTCGACTCTTGGCAGCTACACTGAATTTAAATATTTACCTACAGATTGTATGCGTCGCCCAATCAATTATCGATTAGCCGATAGACACTTTCCTAAAAATAATCTTTTGAATAAATATGTACCTATACTTTCCTGAGGAAAGTGTTACATCAATACATCATGTCTGAAACCAAGGGGAACGTGAGACCGTCTCGCGGCTGCTGGCATACAAAGAGTTCAAAGAGGCAAACAAAAGGATCAATTCTAATCCATTGTTAAACCAAATAATTAGTCACATGTGATTACTTTTTTATACGGGAGAGAGAAAGTTCAAGTTCATTCCTTTCCATTTCTTTTCAAAGAAATTAGCTTGAATTTTTCCATTACTTTTTCTCACATCCACCGCCACCTCCATATGAGTAGTGATCTCGCACCTGGGTTGACTTCCAAGTTCAGGTGCAGGTGGTCGTAGGTCTAGGTACTCATTAATTCCCTGTGTGTAAATGAATCAAACCACGAAAAGGAGAGTGATTTGGGGAAAAACGAGTTCGATAATTTTAAGGATGAGCCGATCCAAACATGATGGAGAAGCAATGTCCCATGTCTTAGATCTTAAATGCATTTCTTATACATACAATGTGAACTTGATGCATATATTTAACAAGTTGCCCTTCACATTGAACTTTTCCTTTCTCTCTCATCTCTTCATACCCTGTTACATTTGTTTTTATTTTGCATACCTTTTATAAGTGCAAAATTCACTCCTTTGCTCTCAGATTTCAATGAACTCTCACAGACAGCCACGACAGCATTGTTCCATTATTTCCATTTAAATTAAATTGGACTCTGCCTTGTTGACAACTTGAATGGAGGGATGTAGCATTTTTTACAGAATCATTCTTTCAATTCCAACTTACAGCTAAAGTCCCTCTTGACGGTTCGATCAACCTCCTCCTTGTAGTAAATTGTAATATCGGCAAGCCAGAGGAGTAAAAATTTGCAATTCATAATTAAACTCATTTTACGTTTAATTTCCGTTTTGTTGGTGTTCATCCACTTTGAAATATGCATGCAGATTGGAGATCTTGTCAATCACCCCTAGGATAATTGCTCATTTTGCATTTTTATTAAAAAGCCGACCAGACCAAACTTAAAAGGGTTATCTAGGGTTAAGAATTTTTATCCACGTATATGATCATCCTCTTCAGAGGTTGATCACGCCCTGTTCAACACACATATTGTATCTTTGTGTTGGGGTTTCCTCTGCATCAATATATGCAATCTTTGAACTCTATATACTAAAGTAGTGACTTGATCAAGTGAGACTAATTTCCGCCCCGCCCCACAAACCCGCCAAATTTTTTTGCCAGTATTTTTTTGCAAAAAAATATCCAAAATTTATTTCATTTTGAGGAAATTATTATAATTAGTCATTAAAATGGCCCCTGGTCAATTAAATCGACGTCAGAGTGAGGAACTTGCAAAACGAGTTTTACAATACCATAATTCATATGCTAACAAAGATTCTAAAGTGACATGGAACCACTTCCGGTCTGAAGGATTTTCAAAAGCAACAATATATCGTTATTTAAAGGAGTTCAGAGAATGTGGCAGTGTGAATTTTTTCAAATCCGAGGGTCGAACTCCCAAGATAGTGACCGAAAAGGTGCTCGAGAACATCAAGCACTTCCGGAAGAACCCCTCCACAACCGTTGGCGCTGCTGCCAAGAAGCTGAAGATTTCAAGAACCTATCTCAATACAATCAAAGTGAGGAAGCTAGGGATCACAGCCAAAGCCAAAAAATCATCACCAAAATATCTTCCAGGTCAAGAGGAGCGTGTCAAAGAATCTTGTAAAAAGTTGGCCCGAAAATTCGCGCGAAAAATTGTGATTATGGATGACGAGACCTATGTCTTTGCTGACCCCGCTGAAACCCCCAAAAGGTCTTATTATCATTCCAAAAAAGGTCAGTCAGTGGCCTACCATCACCAATTCAAAGTCAAAGGGAAATTCTCCAAAAAATTCATGGTTTGGCAAGCTCTAGACTCGGATGGAAACGTTTCCGAGCCCCATGTCACCGAGGGCACCCTAGCCCACCAGGAGTACCTTGAGAAATGTATAAAGGGCATTCTGGTACCCTTTATACAAGAGCATCATTCCATGGAAGACGTGATCTTCTGGCCGGACATGGCCACCTGTCATTATGCCAAAGCTGTCACGGAGTACCTCAAGGCCACCGGCATCAAATTCGTCGACCGGAAGTCAAATGCACCCAACCTCCCCCAATGTCGTCCCATTGAAAAATTTTGGGCAAATTGCAAGAGGAGGTATTCCAACCATGGCCTGAAACCAAAAAATTTGACGGGATTCAAGAGAATTTGGGCTAGGGTCAGCAAAGAAGAGGCGGAGGAGAATGAAAAAACACTGATGGGAGGACTTCACCGGAAAGTGTCAGCAGTAGGTCGTAAGGGGGTCAAACAGGCCATGGTAGACCATGATGTGTAGGTAAGTGTATTATCTTTCATATGAATATAATGATGAGTAATGATTAAGTAAATTATTTTTTTAATTGCAGATTTCGTCCAGTCTCATTTGATCAAGTCACTACTTTATTCTTATTTCCCCATAAGAAACCTTTTATTCTTAAAGTTGATGATGAACTTTATGGTGGGCTTATAAGATTATCCCAAATTCAAAAATATCTGATCATATCCGAATCAGAATCATGGATAATTTGCTTACATTGCCCACAAAAAAATCAGCTAATTAATCCACGCTTAAATTTGAAAGAAATGAACACCATCTGGCGGAAATTACATATAAATTTTAATGGACAAATATTAGGAATTAAATATTCAATGCCGGGATGTCCATCGCCATATTTTGACGCATGGAAAGCTATCCCCCAAGTTTGCACATTATATGCTTTAAGCCAAATCAGAAATTTTACAGTCGAATACAATGTGAATAGACCTCCAAATAATTCTCAATGTTCCGCCAGATTTGTAATTGATCTCAAAACAGTTGAAGTGTTTTATACGAAAAATCCTTTAGCCGGATTCCTTTCAAATGGAATAGAAATTGCACCCTATGGGTTCTTTATAATCGCCCCTAAATATAATCCAACATTACTTTCAATTTTGGCGCCAATTGATTGGCAAACGTGGCTATTTCTTGCGCTATCTCTCATTGGACTAAATTCTGCCTTATGGACCTTAGCGCCATCTGTTGGAACTTTTCAGAGAATTTTCGTTACACTGGCGCCCATTCTTGAACATGATATTAACCTCCAAATCAAAGCTCCAAAATTGAAGATATCCATTGCTTTTGGACTATTCTGGCTCTGGCATTTGATAAATATCATTATTAGTAATTACTACAAAGGCGACCTCTATACAAAACTCAGTAGCCCATCTGAGCCAATGGTTCCATTAACTTTCAAGGAATTATCGGCATCTCCAATTCAAATATTCACACTTGATGCTGTAATGAAAAGTTTGGACAATACTGAATTATTGACTTCAGGACTGGCAGGATTAGCTCTTGACGGATTAAATATTTCCACTTCATTTAAAAATAAGCACTTTTTCCATAGGATTCTCGACAAAATCATCTTTATGGTCGAACCAGATTACCCAATGGCAATCAAAAGGATCATTTCCGAAGAATTGATAATTTCCCAAGATCCAATTGGGAAAAAAGTTCATCAGGATCTGGGGGTTAAATCTTATGCCATTGTTGCAGATCGATCATATCTGGTCAATCTTAAAGAAATCCTTGCGGAATTTCTTCCAAAATATTTTTTCATCATGGGAAAAATCGAGTCGGGTTTTATAATAGCCTCAGGTTTGGTTTGCCGAAAAACATTTATGATCGCGAATTTAAATACGGATTTGGCGATTATGTCGCAATCGGGGATTTTTGCACAATTTGAGCATTTCTACAAACTGAATGAAAAGAGAGCGAATTATAATTTGATCATCTCAAAAGAGCTTGGGCTTGTCGAATGGAATATTTTTGAATTTCAGCCAACATCTTTCAAAGATGTCTATTTGGCATTCTTAATTTATTTCATTTTAATTGCAATAAGTTTAATTGCCTTTTCCTATGAAATTTTGTCAATTTTTCCAATTGATTTTTATATACGAGTTCTCGCATCAAAAATAAGAGATGTAATCAGAATTGTTAATTAGAGAGTAAATGCATTAATTTTGCAATTTTTTTTTTTGATTTTTTTGAATAATAATTAATGTCAGTTAAAATATAAAAAACAGAATATCCATAATTTTAAATGTAAGATAAAAATTTTGCAATTACAGATCTTACCGTTCTCTAATTTAAAAAAATAGAATT
>JAAZTK010000098.1:0-30911 GCA_036507255.1 Megalothorax incertus | reverse complement strand
CTCGTGTCCACGTTGAGATTAAAGATAATGAGAATGTGATTGTTGTGGAGGGGCCACCAGAGGAAGTGGATCCAGTCTGCGTAGATCTAACCAATTGTGTACAAGAGCTCGTGGATAAAATGTACTTTAAAGATTTTAATATTGATCCAAAGTACCACAAGCACATTATTGGCAAGAATGGAGCGAACGTGAATCGGCTCAAGGATGAGACTGGCGTCATCATCTCCGTTAAGGATGGGAACTCAGCCGTGATTCATTTGGAAGGGTCGAGACAGGTGAGGAAGGACAATTCTAAAATAATTAAATGCATTTTTATGAATTTTTTGTGATTTTTTGTGAATTTTGTAAATTTTTTAATGAATTTTTCTACATTTTAATGAATTTTTAATGAATTTTCGTGAATTTTCGTGAATTTTCATGAATTTTTCTGCAATTTTATGAATTTTTTAAAGGATATTTTTTTTTAAATTGTGAATTTTAATGATTTTTTCATGAATTTTTGTGCATTTTTATGAATTTTTTAGGATTTTTTCTGAATTTCAATGAATTTTTCTGAATTTTCATCAATTTTTATGCAATTTCCTGCAATTTCTTGAATTTTTTAGAATTTTTTCGGAATTTTTTGGCATTTACGTTAATTTTTTAGGTTTTTTGTGCATTTTTCTGCGATTTAATGGAATTTTTTTTGGATTTTTTATGAATTCCTGAATTTTTAAAAGGATTTTTCTAAATTTTTTGCATTTACTGAATTTTTTGGGGGTTTTTTCTGAATTTTTTCTGAATTTTAAGCATTTTTCTGAATTTTTTAATGCATTTTTTAATTCAAATTATTTTTAAAATTGAGTATTAATTAATTTTTATTGTTTTTTTGCAGGGTGTTGAACTTGCTTATTCAAAGCTCATGGAACAAGTGGAGAAGCTTGACGGGGAGAAGGAAAAGGACCTTATAATCGATCACAAGTTTCACGGGAATATCATTGGAGCACGCGGAGAGAAGATTCGTGAAATTCGAGACCAATTCAACAATGTTCAAATAACATTCCCCGCAGTTGGTGAAAAGAGGGATGTAGTGACGGTTCGAGGGCCCAAAGAGGATGTAGATCGTTGCTGCCGGCATATGATGGCTGTATTTAAGGAGCTTCAAGATAATTCATTTCAGATTAAAGTACCAGTCTTCCCACAATGTTATCGGCTTGTCGTAGGGAAGGGTGGAATGAACATAAAAAAGATTCGAGAGGAGACGAAAACACGATTTGAACTCCCCCCTCTGGATGAAGGTAAATCCCGTACGGAGGCAGAAATCATTGTCATCACAGGGAAGCGAGAGAATTGTGAAGCTGCACGTGATCGACTCCTATCTATACAATCATCCGTGGCAAATGTAATCGAATCACAAGTGATGATCCCAGCAAAATTCCACAATCAGCTCATTGGGTCGGGTGGAAGGTTTGTCCAATCAATTTCAGAGGAATGCGGTGGTGTTGCAATCAAATTCCCTGAGCCAAGATCAAAATCTGATCGTGTCACGCTCATTGGTCCAAAAGAGGATGTCGAAAAAGCGCGTGGGATCCTCCTGGAACACTCGCGGGAGCGGGAAGAATGCTCCTATGAAGAGATGATTGATGCACGTCCATCCGTTCATAAATTCCTCATTGGAAAGAACGGAGCCAATATCCGAAAGATTCGAGAGGCGACAGGCGCACGTGTCCTATTCCCGTCTGACGGTGGACAGATTACAATCATTGGAAAGAAGGAGGGTGTACTCAAGGCTAAAGCACAGCTTGAAGGGATGCTCAAAGACCTCCATAATGTTGTAGAGGGCGAAATGAACGTAGATCCAGCCTTTCATCGTCATTTTGTACTCCGTCGAGGTGAAATCCTTCATCGGATTGCCGAAGAATTTGGTGGAGTTCAAATTAGCTTCCCTAAAGCTGGGACTAACTCCACGAGGGTGACCCTGAAGGGTGCTGCAGAGTGCGTGGAAGAAGCTAAGAAACGTATAAGCAGCATTGTGGATGAGCTGAGCCGAAGGGTCTCGATTGAAGTGGTGATTGATCAGGTCCATCATCGTACTATTATGGGAGCACGCGGCTCAAAGGTGCAACAGATTCAATCGGATTGGAATGTGGATATAAAATTCCCTGACCGCTACAACGATGGCCCTGATGGTGAGGGTGTTAAAGAGAATGGAGATGGGATCAATCACTCTGCAATAATTCGGGTATCTGGGCTTCCGGAGAATTGTGAGGGAGCAAAGGCTGCTCTCCTTGATCAAGTGCCTATTCAGCTCACTGGTAAATCCTTGAAAATTAAAATAGAGCTCATAAAATGCTTCTAAATGCTAATTTAATGCTTTTTGTTAATTCCAGTTGACATTCCGTTCGAGATGCATCGTTTTATAATCGGAGAAAAGGGGAAGAATGTTCGAGAGCTGATGAATGCTCATAATGTATCGATTACAGTGCCTCAAGCAGATGTTCATTCGAATACAATTACAATTTCTGGATCACCCAAGAATGCTGCTACTGCTCAGACTGCTCTCCTCGCCCGAAAGGATGAAATCAATGAGGAGAAGAAGCTAAAAGAGCTCAAATCCTTTGAAATTAAAATTGAAGTTGATCCAGAATTTCATCCGAAAATTATTGGGCGAAAGGGAGCATCAATCTCTCGAATTCGGGATAAATATGATGTAAATATTCAGTTGCCGAAACGTGGGGATGAGAATGAGAATATTATAACAATCATTGGATTTGAGGATAAAGCGAAGGCTGCAAGGGATGAGATTATGGGAGTTGTTGGTGCAATTGTAAGCATTTTTTTATATAAAAATTGTATAAAATTGATGGGAATTCTAACATTTTTTAATCTTTTTTCTTAGACTGAAATGTCCAAATTCAAGGAGGAGGTAGAGATTGATAATCGTGTACATTCTCGAATTATTGGCTCACGCGGAAGGAATGTGCGGGGGATTATGGACGATTATGGGGTAATTATATTGAATTTTATTAATATTTTCAATGGAATTGAATGGATTTATGTATAAATAAATTAAATATAGGTTGACATTCGCTTCCCTCGAGCTAACGAGCCCAATCCGAACTTGGTGGTTATTTCTGGAGCCAATGAGGATAAGGTGCTTGATGGTAAGTATTTTAAATAAATTAAAAAAAGCATCATTTTGATGACTTTTAAAAAAAATAGCGAAAGATCATCTCCTGAATTTGGAGGAGGAATTTTTGCAAGATGTTTCAGAGAATGAATATCTTCAGCAATTCGTGAGGGATGGTAAGGGAGGGAAGGGGGATATGGCCAAGGGGAAGGGTGGGATGCAGAGTAATGGATTCGTGGTGAAGGGAGCCCCGTGGGAAGCTCCACCTGACACACAGGTACTTGTCAAAAAATTAAATCCGAATTTAGAGTGTATTTTGACCCGTTTTTTCTGGAAATACTCGCAGAGTAATGAAGAATTTCCATCCTTTGGGAATGGAGGGATGGTAGCTTCAGAGGCAGAGGCTCCACCTCCACCTGCTGCTCGTCTCAGCTCAGCCTGGGGAGCCCGTAAACATTTTTAAGTCATCAAACTCTGACTTGGAGGAGGCTGGAGGCTGTGGAGGGTGTGTAGAAAAGTGAAGAGTTTGTCGAGTAAACTTGTGGTGCGTCGCTGGAAATGGTGGCTTACTTTATAGGCTAAATCATAGAACTATTAGTATATTTTCGTTGAATTTAATTTTAGATTTATCATATAAATCAATGGATTTTTGGGGGGGAGTATGTAGAATTTATTGTAATTTAGCAGCGTAGATTCCTATGATCACTTTTCCATTAATTTTACAAGTGCAGAGTTCAATTTAGTATGAACCCCCCATTTTTATGTGCTTTTTTTCATTTAAAAAAACATGTTTTTGAATCGTACAATAATTAAATCCTATATCAAAGGGAGGGGGTGGTGTGTAGGGTAGGAGGATTCAATAAACCCCCTTGAAATAATAATAAAACTCTCAAAAAGCTCAATTTTCAACTCTCAAATCGTCTATTTTACTACGTACTGTCAAATAATCAAGAAAGAGTTCGCTCAGCCGTCCGAATAGAATCCTAAGTGTAAAAAAAGACTCTAGGTGTTGCTAATTTCATAAATTCTAATTGTACTGATAGAATTAGGTAATTAATAATGATGCTATTCAAACTATTGTATAATCTATCGTGAATTACACTCTGTTTCATTGTTTCTACAATACTACTACTAAATTCATAGCCATTTTCAAATGAAATTAGAATTTGGAGCGGTTTTTGGAGGTCAAGATTTGTAAATGAATTCGTAGATTGTTTGTTTTTAGATAGTTTTAATGAGAGCTATTAATCGGGCTGATTTTTTAAGATGGAGTTGTTAAGAGTAGTACTAGTTTTATACGAGGATTTAATCTAAGTTTAAAAAAAATACATATTATTGTTAAAATAATTGTTATATAATATGAAATGAATTTGGCCAAAGCTGTAGGGTATAGGAGATTTAGGATATATTATATTATATGCAATTTAATAAGACATTTTAAGGATATATATCAAAATATATAATTATATATATATCGTAAAATGAAGAATATTATGAATTTATAAATCCACGGAATGAATTATCTACTATTTATCTAATTATCTAATAACCTAATATAAGTACTATCGTATATCGTAGTATACAAGTATAATTTTTGGGGGAATTGTATGATTTTATTAATTTTAGAAATTGGGATTTATAGAATTTAAATACTATAAGTTATGCCTATTTACTACTACAATATATCCTTTAAAAGTTTGAAGAAAGTAATGGAAAACTTTAAATAATTTAATTAAGTTTTGGATTTAAAAGAAGGCAATTATACGATGTTTAGAATGGGTTAGATTTATTTGATTTTTAGGGGATTTTTACAAGATTAAAATCTATTCTATTTACATATAGTATAAAATACTAGTACCTTTCAAAGAAGAAGAAAGAATACGTGGATTAAGCAAGCTTGAGAAGATGGGGGAGGAGGCGAGCTGATGCCAATACATTATTAAATACTACAATATATATTATACCCAATTTAGAGGAAACTCTGTATGTTACATAGGGTAGGATACAACAATTTACATGATAATATTAATACAATATTTTTGTAAAACGGGAAGATTCAGAATAAAGTGCTCTAAAGTCTTAAAAATATATTTATCAAGCTCAATTATCAGTATTTCAAGTTTTATTAATAAGAATCCTTGAATCCCAAATTAGAATTTATCAAACCTTGCAAGTATCAAATTCGACTAAATATTTAAAGTAGGCGGATAGATAGAATACAAACATAATATCAAACATAATGTCTTTTTTAAATGAGAAAGGTATTTTTTATGTAAATTAAATATTAGAATAAACTAAAGTGTAACGAAGTCTTCTCCTCTAATCCCACTCGTCATCCCCACCAGCAAAAGCATTACCAGGTCCCTATTCCCAAAAAATCTCATTTGAAATTGTACCAGCATCAAATTAAATATTTTTCTACCTTTCGAAAATCTCTCGAAGCAAATCCAAATATTCCATCCCCTACAGCATAATCCTCCAGAAATTCTGGCACATGCTGCTCAGCATCCTTTAGGATCCGAATCAATTTGGACGCGAGCTGAACATCATAAGGATTCTCATGATCAAATAGGGATATAGCAAGCCCAATATGTCCTATACGTCCAGTCCTCCCAATCCGGTGAACATATTCATCAATCTCCCTTGGTAGTTCATAGTTAATTACGACACTCACTTGTGGTATATCTAATTGTGTGGATTGTCATTGTAAAAAATATGAAATTAATTCCAAAATAATCATTTTTAAGAGGATTTTTACCAAGTCCACGTGCAGCTACGGCTGTTCCTACAAGGATCCTATGTCTTCCACTTGTAAACTCTCCTATTGCAATCTCACGTTGAAACTGAAATCGGTCCCCATGAATGGATGTTGCAGAGATGTTTGCCCGTGATAGTGCAGCAGCTAGGAAATCAGCCCCTATTTTTGTATTAACAAAAATAAGGATTTTATCCATTGAATCCATTTCTTTAAGGAGGGAAAAAAGGGCATCGCGTTTCTCGGAGCGTGGAACTTGAAGGAAATTCTGCTTCACGTCTGAACAAGCTCCACCAACAGTCCCCACCCTGACAAATAGATAGTTTTTAAGGAAGGAGGAAGCCATTGCTTGAATTTCTTCGGGTAATGTTGCAGAGAAGAGTGAGGACTTGACCTAGGAATGAAAATTCAATTAATTTTAAGGCTACTTTTATTTAAACATGAATAGATCACCTCTCCTTTGGGCACAGTCTTAAAAATATCTTCAATATCCTCCTTGAAGCCCATGTCCAGCATACGATCCGCTTCATCCAACACGAAAAACATTAGTTTTTTAAGGGATATGATATTCTCGTTGATAAATTGCTTGAGACGCCCTGAAATTCAAATATAATGACAAGAGTGCATTGGTAAAATACTAATAGTATACTAATAGTGTAAAATCATACCTGGAGTAGCCACAAGAATATGACAGGGTCCGTTCTATTTTTAAAAATTGGAATTTTTATTTTGAAGCATTAAAACTCAAGGGTAATTGCATTAAAATAGTATTTTTAATGGAGATTTACTTGGATAGAAAGCTTGGCAGATCCAGTTGGTGTCCCTCCATATACAACTTTAACTTTAATGATGGATCCATTCGCATAAATACTTGCCTCCTTGTGAATTTGGATCGCCAATTCTCGGGTAGGAGCAAGAATGAGTACAAAAGGTTGTGCAGGGGACATTGACACCTCCGGAAGAACATTTTGGTTGACCAAAAGATGGGTAATGATGGGGAGAAGGTAAGCACCAGTTTTCCCGGAGCCAGTTTGTGCACAAGCCTTTTAAAAATTATAAAAAATAAGCATTTTAAAAAAAATATCACATGATCCATTAATTAATTAATTTGTATCATATTTGAAGGTTTTTACCATCAAATCACGGCCATCAAGAATGATTGGGATGGCGTATTTTTGAATCGGCGTGGGTTCAGTATATCCAATGTTTTTGATGTTTGAAAGGACAAGTGACCGTAGACCCATATTTTCAAACTTCTCCACGTGGGGTGGAGCATTCTTTCCAGTCACCTAATTAGTAATTACCAATTAATTAAATTAATTAGATTTCTAATGACATAATTGGACATACTTTGACGGCAATCTCTTTATATTTTGAGAAATTAATTCCAGTCCCCTTCCAATTCTCTTTCCGCTCCTCAATAAGATTAAGGCCCCTTATCGTGGGACAATATTCCTCCCTGGGCATCTCGTTACCACCCCCTTCAGCACCAATCACCGTAGGCCGTCGAGGACGCTCCATTCGTTCGTTGGGGCAATTTTGTGACACATCTGATTTGAATTTAAATTTTAAAATGCAATTAGATTTAACTAAAATTTGTTTTAATTTAATGGGTGGACTTACGGCCAGTCTGTTGACAATTGTAGCAAACTGTAGAATAGTTAATTAGTTTTAAGATGATTTATAAAATTGAAAAAATGATGAAAAAATGGATACCATTGCCACCTCCGCCGCCACCACCTCCTAGGTTAAAATTAAATCCTCCTCCACCACCACGAGATCGATATCCGCCACCACTGACTGGAGCAGCATTCCGAGAGATTGGTTCGTCAACCCAATCATCATCAGTCTTGTAAAAAATGACAATTAATTAAATATAGGATATCCTACCTCAAGTCTGAAAAATTTTAAAAATTTTCCATCTTTTACCTGTCCAAATATCCTGGTCCACAATTCCATTGTAGGGCCCCAACTGGTCAAGGTCCTCCTTGTGTCAAACCTATCCCTCGATGAAAAAAACGGATGACACGGTCCGGATGTCACAAATGTCACGGCGAGAGTCAGAGAGAAAATTAACGTCCTGCGATTTCGACTCGATCGACCTCAGGGAAAATATTTTCCCAAAAAAAAAACGTTTCGCTAAAATCTAGGTAGAATTTAGCCAATGCAAACGAAACGTTTTCCGCGCGGTTTCTAAATTCGAAATGCCGTCGAAATTCCAAATTCCGGCATTATTGTTTATTTGACTAATTATCAATTATTATTAATTAGAGCTGCTTTCCAATGGGCCCTAACATGTCTAAATATTTAAAATAATATCTATTCTTTCGATTCTCATTGCAAAAAACCTTTGCATTGGTTTTAAAGTCTATATGAAAGAGCGTGAAATTGTACAATTTATTCCATTTCCCATTGAAATTGGACCCCTTGTGAAAATGCAAGGTTTGGCGCAAAAAAAACCTCATTGAGGAACTTGAGTATAATCAAATAATCCACAAATTGAGCCAACTTTGGGACTTTGAAATACCTGTACCGGAATAGCGAAACCTTTGGTTTATTGGTCGCAAATTGCAATGAATTTGGTCATCTGCACCTACCCATAATTGCTCCCCTTCCGCAACTTTCCCCATCTGAATTAGTTAAATTACTGGAATAATTTTAAGTATAGGATCCTTAAAAACCTCAAGGGGCATAAACTCGAGGGGGAAGAAGATGCAATAATGGTCGTAGTAGCTGTCAACAAAATTTAGAGTTTATTTGCAGGGGGGTTGCAATGAATTTTGAAGAATTTAGACCGAAAGTTTGTAATGGAAGAGCCGCATCTGGCCATTGAAAGGAGAGTTGCAGAAAGTCATTTAGCCCTCAATTATCAAATTATTCAATTTAGAACAAGGAGTTAATCTACTCTTAAGCTAGACTACTCTAGAGGATGACGGGGTGCTTTTTGACTACTTGTTTATCCTAGAGCTTGAGATACTGCTGAGGGATCAGTTTAAACCATTCGGTATAAGGTGTGGGAGCTGCAGCGTGGAAAGGTACCGCAAGTTTGTACCCCCTTCTTTTGGCTTGTTGCCTTCCTCAGCCTCCTCCTCCTCCTCCTCCAACAACCTCGATTCTTCCTTAGCCCTAAAGTGTATTGGACTCTTTCAGGTACTACTACAAAGGTGTACGGGTTTTGAGTGAAGCAGTTCAAAAGAATCTTTCCTCAAAGACAGACGGTTACTCTCATCAGAACCTCGTGTAATACTTGTAATACTAGGTGCAATACAACCTGTGGATCCTGGATTTTTTTTTCCGTGTTGGAAGTGAACTAGTGAAAGATCTCTAGGATCAGTATGCCGATTCATAATGGACCACCATTAATAATTGGATTGTGACACGTCGAGGATTGATCGAATTTGTATTGATTGAGGAAAAACCAGCAAGGAACAATCAAAATGCATAGATTTTACCCAAAACTATTAAGTGTGGGTGTGCTCCTAGTGGCCCATCTCAGCTTGGGTAAGATACAAATTTTTTAATGAGTTTATTTACAATTTCTAACCAAAATCTCAACTTTCCCCCAAAAATGCAATCTATAAATAATTGACAAGTGAAGTTTGAGATTCATATATGGTTTTATATTGTAGCATGGTTCAATAGAGGTTGAGGAGGACCTGCTACTCGAGTCTCTCATATGCATAAGAATATATAGGGAGAAGATTTGGGATTTCACTTTTAGATTTTTAGAAATCTCGGGTTAAACGGGGTAGAAAAAGCTGCGGTTTTTCGCCGGCTTCGACTCAAACAAGAGGAGGTTGTCATCCACAGGTTGCTGGTGAGGACCTGAGAACTTTCCTCACCTCCTCAGCTCAAAGCATGACCATTCTATTTCAAGCCCTCTTAAATATTTCGCACCCCAAAAACCAAAAACTTGTCTCACCAGCCCAATTTAATTTCAATTCACCTCTTTGAATGGGGGATTGGGTGAATGAGGTAATTCCTATTGGGATTGGATGGGAAATGAGGCACTCTCGTTCCGTGGAGCATTCTCTCCATCTTCACCCAATTCCCAATGCCCTTTGTATTTATATTTGTATGGAATGCATTTAAGATTTAATCCGCTCTGTAAACAGATCCTATTTATCTCATCTACACACACACTGATACCATTTACAATTATCCGAATGTAGATTAGCATGTTACACAGCCCCAAATGTATTGTATTTGTTCGTGATTCGCTCGGCTCCTAGTCCTCTTTTTTCACCCTTAATTTGGGACTCCATTCTCGGAAGGATGGCTTTGAGGAAATGATATTCCGAGAAATTCGGGGTAGAATTACATTGTTTTAAGACTTTAAGTCGAGATATGAGCACTTGTTCGTAAGTAGAATGGAATTCTTCTGGGTTCCTCCTGCTGCCCCACAAAATCCACTCATTTGGATCCACCTACGCACTTTGCCCATCTGTCCAACTTTGTTTTTGGGGAGGGGGGCCAAAGATAATCATTGATATTGAGCGAATATCCGCCTTAATCCCTCCAAAAAAGCTGATAATCATTCCCAAGTTCAGGTTGAAGGGTGGGAAAAAGTTAGACTCAACCCCATTCCACTTTCGGTCCCGAGGATTATGTGTTTATGAGTCAGTCGAACACTTTTACTAGACTAAAGTGTTATAAAATTCCAGAATTCAATTGAAATGTACCCGAAAGGAGCTCAAAGAATTCCGGATATATCTTCGAGTAGCATGTAAATTTCAACCTAATTCCGGGTGCATCTTTGCATGTAAATACTTGGCTTAATTAACGTGGGGAAATTCGGGTAAACACATTAGTAAATTGAATTTACATATGAGTTCATCTTATTGCGGTTTCTCTTTTTGTGGCCGTGTGCAATATCTTTATTAAAATAAGCCGACAACCTCCTACCACTCTTTAATTAGCCTTCCCATGCTTAAACACATAGTCCTCATCCTCCTCCGCATCCCCCAAGCCAAACAGTAGCACTAATCTAATTTTAATATATTTAAAAGTACAAGTTTCGCAGCTATGTATAATCTAGAGACTCTATTTAATAACCACCTCACTTTTTTGCTTTATTTCTTCCGGGCCATTTCCCTTTATTAAAGGTAGACTATTTTAAATTTTGAGTGCAAAATCCTCTAATCCTTTCTTAGAACTTGAGGAATCTCTCCGCATGTAATGGATCTAATTATCTAAATATTCGTAAACTATAGGTAGGTATTAAATGCGAGCTTATGGGTATTTCTATTGAAATTTGTGAGGAAAGTAGGCTTTTGATTTTAAACTCTCGTTCTCATTAAATTGCTCCATTCATTCTTCGTGAATTCAGAATTTAAGAACTATCCTCCTCCTGACTTTGAGCTCTCCTCAGGTTCATTGTCAGCGCCACTGACCATTATTTAAGATGAGGAGGATTTAAAAGTAAAATGCCCCTACTCGACTCTCCTCGACCTATTCGCTAAACTCTGTAGTGGAGTGAGTGCCACTTCTTTAACACAGAACCTTTTCCTCATTTGCATTCAACTGACCCACAAAGAACCCAACCTTTCGGTGCTAATCGAATGCGAACTACTCTTCGCCAAAGCTCGATTTTACTCATTCACATAATGCTTTTTGGAATGTGCAGTTCTCCTACAATGTTTGCATTCCCTACGATCGCATGATGTATTGGGAGAGATGAGTAACGGGATTAAAAACAGCCTCGGGGCTATGAATCTCCTATAAGACGTAGTATACGTTCAATCGGCCCCTATAAGGTTCTAGAATCTACTCCCATAAGACATTTCATCAAAAAATATCAAAAAAAAGTCCAACAATGCTCGCCACAAGCCTCACTCTTAAGTAGGGGTTTAATATAAAAGACCGTGGATTCCTGAGTGAATCCTCCTCCCATCCATCTCTTCTCTTTTGAAATTCTCCGAAAGAATCCTCGGCTCCACTCTGCTCTGGAGGAACCGAGGTTCATTATTTGTTCTCCCCCTACGAGGTTGTTAACTCTTCAGGTATTTACCTGTTGCACAGACCAGCACAGTTGCATGCAGCCTTCACCTAGCTTATATTGCTCTCCTTCCTTCTTGAGATGAGGACTACCCCATTGTAATAATAATAATAATAACATATCAGAAGGGTGAAGGCCGCCTTCCTAATCTCCTTCAACCCGAATGCATTTCTTAGCCTTAACTCAGGATCAGTATATTTAAGTTGTAACTTTGTAGCTCTAATGTGAAGGGTCCACAGCTCCAATTTATGACCCTTCTCATCTACGAAGCATTTGAGAAAGGTAAGGGTTGGTCGAAAAAAATCCAAAAGCAGGTATTTTGAACTCGAGGAAGCCCTCACTCGGAGCGGAGCTTCTGGCTACCTCCTCCATCTTGGACTTGTAATTCGCTTCGGATTGAATTGTTTTAAAGGATCCTCAAAAAGTTTCTAGCCCAATTAGCATGGCACAATGCGACATTTGCTTAAGGGAGTTCTCATTTACATATATATCTTTCTTGACGGCTTGACGGCTCGACTAAGCACCCACCTCCCTACGCCCTAAAGAATCCTCCGAATCGAATCGTAAAAGTCCTGGATTTCCTATATGATTTACATTCGAAATCTGGGGCATGGGGGATTTAGATTAGTGGGCATTTGTTTGTAATTTATAACTACTTTATACGGGAATTTATTTTTTGATGGGGAGATTCTTCGTAAATCATTCATCAAGCCTACCTTTTCCTCAATTGAACGCAATAAAAAAATGTAGGCAAATATTTTTACCATCCAAATCCTTCCAAATGTAATACTAATGTTGAGCAAGTTGAGGTGTTTAAACTGCAAAGTGTTTCTCGGCTCTTTTAAAAAGCTCGAAGATTACCCCGTTAGGCCGGCAATCGAAGCGTGGGGTTTTTGGGTTTACTTTTCGGCTCCGGTGATTCCTTTATTTTAATTCAAATCCTCGGCTATCTTCTAATACTACTACTAAAGTATCCTCAAACCTCATTCGCGTGCAATCCCCATATTTCGGAACATGGCTCTTTGAGTCTAGAAATATGCAAACTTCTTTTTGCACACTTTTTTAAAGCTGTTTAAAGCATTTCGGCAAGAGTTGACTAAATGCGAACAATTGCGGGGAGGATTCCTCGAGTTCGTTCCGGTCTGCTCAGTTTAATTCGGTTAAGTTTGCTAATCGCCGTTTGAAGCTGACATTTTATGCATTTATATCCTCGTAAATCTCAGCTCATTTACCCTATAGGCTCCATAAGGTAATTCAGCCGCAGTTAGAGCTGTTAAATTGCATAAGAACGGCCATGTCACCCAGCATAATAAATAATAGATTGTGTACATGTGTTTAGCTGCCACAAATTGGTCACATTGTCTGCGTGCAATACTCGCAAAAAAAAGTCCAGATTCTTATGCTAATTTTAGAATACAATTTGACCATTTAAAGTACCGTTAGGGTAGTTCCGAGTAGCCTCCGTTATATAGTACCAACTTGGCAAATATTTGCGCAATTAACTCGTCAGTAAAATACAATAATATATTAATTTAAGTCTGCCTGACAGTGTACTAATAAAGTTTTGTCTATTTTTATTCAATTTACAGCCCTCTCCTGTGGATATCCTGGTGCACCCGCTCACTCCACTCTGACCTTTTCTGCCCCTAAATTGACAACTGGAGTTGTCGCTACATATGCCTGCGAAAGAGGCTTTGAACTCTTGGGCCCTTCACGAAGGTACGTGTATTATATACTTTTATCGATGATTTTTCCATTTTATTTCAAACATTGTCTACCCTGTGTATGTGTATAGGGTGTGCACGGAGGGAGGCAAATGGTCTCCGGAGGGAATCCCTTTCTGCGGTAAGTTTCAGTTCTATATTACTATTGATGCTAAATAGCTGTATATTCTCGAGGTGATTATTTAAAGTCTTTTGAGGATTGTACTATACGCACTTTAAAGCCTTAAGAAGTTAAGAATAATTCTTAGGATCCAGTAGCTCTTGAATGAACTGAATGAACTTCTTGGGAAATGTCAAACAATCCAGCTAAAATCCACAAAAGTCCCCAAAAATGAATGCATTTTTCCCAATTCGTGGAATAGAGTCAGATAAAGGCCTGTAGATGGTCGAACTGAGGAGCTTTAACCGTTGTGGGGGTGGAGTCGAAGCCTCACAGGTGTCAAAATTCCAACTTATCCCAAGATCTGTTCAGACCAGCGTCTCCCCATGCTTTTAGAATTTAGGATTGCAATCTTAGAGGGATCCTTGAGCTTTGTAATTCAAGGAAAGGTAGGTATAATGAATGTAATGAATGGAAAGGTTCATTCGCGGGTCTCGGCGTCAATTATCTCTCATAATTTCAATCCCAAGGGGCAAATGGAAAGTGACAGTTTGGAGCTAGGAATCTCAAAAGAATTATGTTTCATTCATTTGGTAGGTAGGTTCTCGTGCTTAACTCTGCAAATAATGGAAGAAATTGAAGAATTTATCGTGAGAATTCGCAGATGATGTTTCATTGTGTTAAATCTTGTAATCGGAGGACTCGACGCTTTGGACAGTATGGTGAAAGGGTGCAGATCTTATCACAGAATCACATCTGACTAATGTTACAATGTCCCTTTGTTGGGTGCATTTAAGCAGATGAGGAAGATCTCTCTCTCGGCTCTCCCAGGTTAATAAGCCAAGTATTGTCCGTATGAATCTCTCCATTGTTGTAAACAATTCCCTCAAGAGTTGAGAATTCCCTAAAATGTCCAATCATTGAGAGGATTGAGTGGAAAAGCGCGTGTAAAAGGAATGTGAAAGATTTCTCTACGGATTTGAGACCTCAAGAGTCGAAAGACTCGAGGAAATGACTTGAGCTGCACCCACCAACGTACCACCTCCTGATCTTGATGACATTTGGTGGTTGTAGGATGAGGAAGAACATGTAAAAAGTGCACTCCTCATTTTTTTTACGAGCCTAGGTCCAAGATAAGCCCCAAAAAGACACTCTACTTACTCACTTCCGAAGCAGGATGCATTTAGATTTGAGGGAATATCCTAAATCTTAGCTTTATGTCAATTTAAATCCTATTAAGTGGATAGGAAAGCTTTTAAAAAAAGGGATGTACACACATCCCTATTTTACATCTTAATCTTAGCTTTCTCCCATTTACATATCCCACAGCCCTATGTGCAAAGGAGAAACCTCGTTAGTTTCAAATGATTTGTCAACTGAGCAGTGCAGTGTAAAAAAAGAATCTGAATTGACAGACGAAGAAAAAGGTCTTTAAATGGAAGAAAAAAAGATTGGGAATGGACAGGATTATCGATGAGTTGAGCCTACTTTGCCCATACATGGCTAGGATGAGACCTAATCCTAGCTAGCTTATAATGAGGAGTTAATTGAAGTCTTTCTTTTACATAATTGGCAGGTTGATCACTCAATGTTCTTTTAAGTTTTAGCAAAGCTCTTAATGATCTTTTAGCAATGCTTAGACTTAGAGGAGTCCATCAGATGATCAGAAAGTGTAAAAGTCGATGGATCTCTTCCTCAGGAGCGGAGGAACGGCTGCTGAACCGATCATAATATATTTCTCTTGAGATGTATCCACCATTGTAGCGGTATTTTTATTTTAAAGCAGATTTGGCTGTATATTCTGTGCTCTTCTCCTTGCTCTAATTACCTCCCACATATTTGTTGAGAGCAGTATGCTACAATACTGATAGATACATCCTTAGAGTACCTAATCCTATGTGCAACTTGCTATAACCTCTCCAATGTAAATTGCTATATGAATTATTCCCCCGTGCAAAAAAGGTTTGAATTGCTCATATTATAAAGAGGTCAACTCTTTAATCCTCATAAGGTTCAATTGATTTTGACCGGGGTGGCCATGTGCAGTGCTCGAAAGTGTGTAAAACTGCTGGTTGGTGGTGATTAATTTACTACGAGCTTGGACGACCCTCGCGGGGTCATCTTAAAAATTATTTACTCTCTCCTCAAGAGTCTCAAGAGTCTCAAGAGTCAATTAAACTCTCGAGGGAGTCAGAGAGGTGGAGAACCTGTTCTTCTCCCAGTTCCTAGTTCCTTGCAAAACTGTCCATCCTCCGTTCATTCCTCCCAATGAATTGTAATGTTAATCTCGAGATGATCTCATGATGCTGCTTAACCCTGTAGAATGTCAATTAGCTTCCAAACTATAAGCACCTACCCATTAAAACGTTTTAACCATCCCAGCTCCAGTTACTTTGTATGCTACCTCATCTTATTAACTTCAAAAACTTCCTGAAATGTAAATTTGTTTTGCGAACTCGAGGAATGTGGATTGAAGAGCTAATTAAGTTGCAAAATACTTTTAAACTACCTCAAAAGCTAGCTCCGAATTTTAATTGCAGCCGAATGAGATTTTAAAATCGAAATAAAAAACAGTTTTAATTTACTTCTTGCCATTGTTGTGCAAGTGTGGAACTCTCATTCCCTCTCACTTTGATTGTCCCCCACAAATTACGGCGATAAATCCTCCCTCATTCCTGAGAATCCTCTGGTTGGTCCTCCAAAAACAATGGTGTAGGATCGTGTCTCAAATTCATTCTTCCGAAAGTATGGAAAAATGCATTATTTACCCCACGGATCGACGTATTTTTGTACACAAATCTCTCCACTGTTTACTCTCATATGTAATCCCGGTTGCATTTCACGCCCAATTAATCTAATTAGCCGAGTCATACGGATACACACACAAGGAGAAATTTAATCCAATTAATTAAGCTCGAGGTTTCCTAATTAAAAAAGGGACGCGAAAGCGAAGACGAAGGCGTGCGACATCCTCGAGATCTTTAAATCTTTGGATTTGAGACAGCTTTTTGTGTTTGGGATGAGATTTGTGCAAAAAAAAGCGCATCTTCCCGAGGCTCGACTGCCTTAAAAATGTCTCTCAAGCTTGGTACAATGTTAAGACTTATGAGAATTCATTGTTTGCACTTCTGGGCCTTGGCTGGCTATTCTCATGGTCTTCAATCCGTTCCACTTTCCTCCCATTCAGCCCTCGGTAGCAGCTTCTTCTGATCTCATTTAACTTCCAATAAATCCTCTCACTTTTAGAGCACTTTTAGACCATTTTTTATTGCAAGCTCAATCATTCAATTAATAGTTAGAGTATATAACTCTTGACATTCTTGCATGACTAGCCAGCCACTGTTCGAGTCAGGCTCATTGGAATTCAAGGAGGGAGGGAAAGTCGTGGCTGAGGACATTGTCCGGTCGGTGAATTTTTCATAAATTATTGCGAATTGTTGCGTATACTTGCTTGCGGTTTAAACTTTGGGAGCCTCGAGACTCCTAGAGTATCAAAGTAAGCAATGAGTAGTAGGCGATGGACCGGTTATCCCCCTTATTCTTTATGGAAAAAGTCAACCGATCGAGCTGCTGAGGAATTTGCAAGATCTCGCCAAAATATACGACTCCGCCCTAACCCTCCACCGCCACCAAACTGTACATATCCTCGAAGATCACATAGAATATATAATTCGTAGGTAGTAGGATCTGTAGTATTATTGACGGGATTTTGAGAGCAAATTACAGGGTTTTGGACTGTGATTCCCACGCTCTCCTCGGTGGTTCTAAAAGGCATTAAATCATAATATTGCTAGGAAGGAACGTGTACCACATGCAGGTCAATCCACTTGACTCTTTTGCAAATTGCAACTAATATGGCCATGTTCAAAACACCTCCAATTTACCGAATTAAATTTGGTTCGCTTCATCATGGTCTATTTCAAGCCTTATATTAATTTGCCAGGAATAGGATATAGATCCTAGGAGGAGGGAATGGTGTCGCTGAAATTCTCTTTCCTTTGTGACTCGATCCTTTAAACACCCCCAATAAATTAGGTAGACCTACTCAAGTGAATGCAATTCGTCTATTAACTCAGGAGTTCTCAATGCTGGTGGCCGCTACCATTGAAAAGACTCGAGGTGTCGACTTAACTGCCATGAGGAAATGCATTGCGTTTTTACTATTTTCGAGTCGAGGTAGGGGTGGATGAAAGGAAGTGGGTCGCCCTCGTCGGTGGTAAAATGAGGATTGAGGAATGCTAAGGTTGTTCGGAAAACAAAGAATTTAATAACCGTCGACGTCGTTTAGCCATCGAGGAAAAAAGAGGAAAGTAAATACCTACATTTCTTTATAGGTAGGAAATCTAGGGCTTTTTTTGTATGAAGAAGACATCCTCCGAGTGAGACAAGTCTGTCACATTTTTCCCTGGCTTCGTCACTCGTTTTGTACAGTGTCACGGGGTCATCAGTTGAGAAAGGTATTAGATTTAATACTTGCGGATCCCATATTACGATAAGTGAATGGGTAAACAATTCTTGGTAGAGATTGGAAAGTCTGGTGGGTTTTTTTGCAGAGTACTTAATCCTAATTAGCAATTTCTTGACATCCTTAACATTCCTCCGGGCTCTGAGCTGAGCCTCCGTCTGTTGACTCGACCCACAAACACCGGGGAAAGTGTCAAGCTAACAAAATAAAAATTCCACATGTTCCTCGAACACTTTGAAAGGTTCTCCCGTAATTAAAAATGCGCAAACAAAGGAGGGGTATTTAATTTGGCGGTGACGGCCCCTAAGGAATACTCGTCCCATATGGATAGATAATTTTTTATGGGCTATTTATGGGCATTTGCATCTATTTAGATTCATTTTAGAAGAGTTGACGACACAACGAACTTCGAAGACACGGAGCAGGTGCTTACAAACAATGGCCTTTGTACTGCAGATAGGATTGACCCACTCTTTCGGTTGGAAGATGGGCGGAAGTGGACACCCTCGGCTGGGTCTGACTTTGTAGTAGTAGAATACAATGCTCTGGCTTAAAAAACAAGGATAAATTGAATAAGCCAGTCGTAAACCTCCCCTAATAATTCACTTTAAGAAGATGCACGCAGTGAGAGTTCATATTTTATTCACTTACCCCTAAGCCTAAGGATCATATACTAGTATATTGTAATGCTCTATTCAACAAACCCATCCCATTCATCCTCCTTATAGCTCTGGCTAATTTAATAAGTAATCCCAAATACACAGCGGCCATTCATTAAAATTTGCCAATGCTAAACCCCTTGTGAGAGTTTTTGCATTATCTGTATTTACACACAATTGTGCTATACTCCTCAGGAGGATCAGGCGTACAGCTCTCATCGTCCCACTTTGCTTTCGGCTTTACCTACTCCTCAACAGTCATTACAACAATACACAACAATTCCTCGAGAGGAGAGTAAATAGGATTTATATCTGAGCTACATCTCCCAACTCTCCCTAAGAAATTTAATGGATTTGCAGCTAAAGGTCCTAAGTCGATCTTTCACTTTTTTCCTCAAAAAATCGCCAGATTCTCTCGAAATCACTTAACATCCCCTCCACCCCATGCAATGAAATATGACTATTTGCTCGCCAATTCCAAGTGAGAGCATCAAAAGTCAATTTTGGGGTGAATCTCTCTTCCTTATAACACTCTAATATAATATATATGAATAAAATGGTCAATTTTTTATTGTTTTTCCTCATAATGTGCCATTGGTCGCAGGCTAACGAAGGAAAGTTGGATCTTCTGGCCTCAAGGGCCTTTTGTGTGTGGGAGATTGACAGATTGGATGAATGGGCCGCATAATATCTGCCGTAATATCCGTATTGTACGGACTAATGCAGTGAAACAATCGAGGAGGAAGACTTTGAGCAATAATAATAATCAGCAAGATTTCTCCCCATTTACATTATGCGGAATGAGGATTATGGCAATTTAGGGGAAGTTCTCCTACCTATACCCAGGCAAGTAGTTGTCAATTGTATTAGATATGATGAAGAAATCTGCCATATACCACAATCTTAAGTTAAACGGCCAAATTTCCCCTGGGATCTGAAGCGGAAAATAGACAGTTTAAAGTCACCTCTGATCGCTGATTTCGCATATGCTGTCACTACTCGACTCTAGAGTCTAAAAGAACCGCAATCCCGCCCAAATAAATGCAGGGCTGGGGAGGAGAAAGCGGACAGATTACTCAAGAGGCTCGAGTGCTTTAAAAAAGTCACATTTTACGAGGCATTACGCGATCCTTAAAGTTTAATTGGTCCATTTTTAGCTATTCTTTGAACTGCATCCACTCGAGGTTAGGGAATTTAATATTCCGTGCCAGGGGATGTAAAAATCATCCTCCGGATGGGTTTAAATAACGGATTGTGGGCATTTACATAAATCCTCAACTCTTTAAAAAGCGACTTTAAAGTTAAAATGGTCATTCTGGAATATCCCATGCAAATCCAATGAGGATCGTGGCCGGATCAGACATAAAATCTACTTATTCCAATATTGAGATCATGAATACAGCTGTTAAGTTGTCGAATACTCGTTTGTAGCTATAAAAGATTGATGTTGCAAACCCGTAAGTTTACGGATGGAGCTCTGGTCGATGCACCAGAAAAGAACCATCCTCATTTGGAAGCATCCTAGAGCTAGAAAATCTTCAATGTCAATTCGTCAATTCGTCACCTGACATTAATTCTCTCCCCCAAACTAGCCTACGTAATGTATTACAATTGGATAAGACCAAATTACCTACGCGAGATATGCGCCAAAGAGCCCACCTGGCAGCTATCCTTTTTCTAGTGCAGGTGCTCTACGGCTCCTCGTGAGCTATATCTCAAATTCTCAATCCTCGCAGATCTTAATTGGGATTGGATTTTTAGATGAGATTCCTCGATTCGATCCTTATATAACCCGAGGATGATCAGTTGTACAAGCTATAGGAGTCCAATTTGAAGAGATCTGATAAAAAGATTGAATATTTTGCTCGGAAATGGCATATGATGGAGTAATCACGGCGGGGGATGCCGTCAGGTTCCTCAGATGCTCACAGATGTGATTAGCTAGAAAAAAAAGTGGGGTCGAGGATTTTTTGGGAAGTAAAATGAGTGTCAGTGGTCGGCCGAGATCAGGTTAAAGTCGAGACCTCGGAAGCATCAATACGCGTCTTTGCGCCCGAGGGATGCAAATGCATTTGTGCTGATGAATGATGCTTTATAGCATAGCAGGCTTGCAGGCTTAGGTGATATAGTGCTAATACTGATCCTCCTGAGAAGATCATTGTGGCTTCTGCAAGAGCTGCAAGTGAGGGGTCAGCGAGAGGAATCCGGTCGAAGGAGGTGAGTTGCTCGAAATGAGGTTGAAGATCTACTTTTGCAAAATCTTGCCTTACACCCTTACACCTGAGCAAGTGTATTGTCAGCTGATGATCCATGCACCATCATAAAAAAATATGTACATTCCGGGGCTAATGGGGAAAGTTATTAATCCAAATATTTGCATCCGACTCGACTACGAGAGCTCTAATTGTCTCAAATTGTGGGTGCAGCCCGTGAAAAGAAGGGTGTAATTTGCCCATACTTTTGTATATATTAATGGAAAGTGGTTGTGAGAAGGCAATCACTACTTCATGAATGAGTGTCATCAACATTAATCATGATCTGTTGAGGAGGAGGCGGAGGAATAGATGCAAATTGGAGCAATCTCTTGATAGTTTCAAGTTTACAACAATAAAATAAATCTCCACTCTCTCCAATTTGTATTTTATTGTATTTAGTATTATTTTGAGCTAGTAAATTCCTTCTCAAAAGTGAGATAAATGCCTTGAATGACATTCAAAGAATGTCACCTTGCAGTTTGAAACCTGAGGACTTCTGAGCTTAAAAAAGGGGTGCTCACCCGCCCTTATCTCCCAAAAATGCCCTTGCAAAATCCCAAAACTTGACTTATTCTTGGCACAAGTTCCCCCCAAAATGTATCTTAATGTGGACATCCTCAATTTGCAAATACCTCAAATTATGTCGCGATCGGAATGGCCCAGGTAGGCCTAAGACTCTAATTTAAGCCTAATAAATTGGAGGGAGTAGGCGAAGAATTGAGATTTCATGTCGTCGGAGGTTGAGGGCTTTGGACAGATCAATCTTGGAGGAAATTACAAATCCACGCACTTTTTATTACACAAGCTAATGTGGATTTCTATATCTTAAAGTTTGTCCAATTGTCCAATTAATGTACCCATGCTAGCTATCGTTTAAGCGTGTCTTAAACTACTCACGTAGGTATTAGGTATAAAAGGATAAGTGAAATTTAAACCTTGCAGGATTTAATTTCTAAAAGCCCGTTTAGAAATTGCTCAAAAACAAGGTGTCAATCTTGTGGACAAAACGACAATTGGGGGTTTTGCCATCCGGAGAAAAGGCCGTGTCACTCAGCCCTCGATCCTCGAGGTTTAAACCCTCAATCCCTCGAGAGATGTGTGAAAAAAGCTTGCAAAGGGTTGTGCAATTGAATGTGCATTATTCCACGACATGTAATTCTGTATATCGGAGTAGTGTGACAATTAAAGACCTTAATCCAGCTATCCTGACCTGAGGATTTGTTTTTTTATCGTGCAGAATATCTGTTAATCATCCATCCATTAGATCTTATTAGAAAAATAGAAAAAAACAGTTTTGGCAATCAAATTCGCACAATTTGAATGGGGTTATTTAAGTTGGAGGCTGATGAGTCTTTGAAAAGGATGACAATACCCGCCATCAATCAGCTGCAACTCTCTCGGGAATATTATTAATGTATTTAATCATGTTCTAATCGACTCTCTGAGATTATTAAGCCCAGGATGAATGTGATTGCAACAAGGTAGGGATATATTGGAGGATTTGAACGAGTTTTTTATGGGGTTTTTAGCTACGGCGTGACTCGGTGCCTTTTTTCCTCGAGTTCATTCAATATTATTTATTAACGTAGGTAGTAGGTAATACAACTCAAAGTCTCAATCATTCTGTAGTTGTAGCATATGCGTGCATGTTACGATATAACGAACCTAACTGTTCCTGAGATGATTCGATCCGGCTCTCGAGTCTCTCGAGGATGATCCTCGGAGGATCCATTGCAATCTGTGTTTAATTGGGGGGATTTTAAGCGTAAATGAACGGGCTAATAACTAGCTAAAATATTGCAAAGGTACGCCTTGAAACTCCTCGAGAGCTTAGCAAGTTATATACACAGTCGAGTGATCTAATATGGGCTAATTTAAATCATTAAAATACTCTTTTTCTCTAAATTACAGTCCTCAATGTGGCGCTGGGTAAAGCTCCCATGCAATCCTCGGTAGCGGGTGCGGGAGTCCCTCAAAAAGCTGTTGATGGCTCACCTGCAAATTTCTTTAACCCAAACACATGCTCCCTTACACAGCCAGAGCGTGCCCCTTGGTGGTATGTGAACCTTTTGGAGCCCTACGTAAGTGCCAAATTAATTAAAAAATTAATTAGCATTAGGTTAAACCTAATCCTATTCAATTACACACAGATGGTCCAACTTGTCCGACTGGATTTTGGCAAATCCTGCTGCGGAGAAGGTCCTCAACTTCAACCAGCCTCAATTGTAGTCCGAGTGGGCAACAATCGACCGGATCTCGGTGTGAACCCCGTCTGCAATCGATTTACGGGGGTTATTGAGGAAGGGAAGCCACTCTTCCTCCCTTGCAACCCTCCAATTGCTGGAGCATTTGTGTCCATACAGCTGGAAGGCCCACCAGGGAATGTCCTCTCAATTTGCGAGACTTTTGTCTATACTGACCAGGCACTCCCCATCGAGCGTTGTCCTCAATTCCGAGATCAACCTCCAGGCTCTACAGCCACTTACAATGGGAAATGCTATGTATTTTATAATCAACAATCACTCCGATTTGAAGAGGCAAGGGCATTCTGTTCCTCCCGTGGAGGATCCCTCGTTGATGACTCTAATCCAGCTCTACAAGGATTTCTATCATGGGAAATGTGGCGTCGTCATCGTACAGATCCCACTGCTCAATATTGGTTGGGTGCGATCCGTGACCCCAAAGACCCGGTGAATTGGAAATGGCTTAACGGGAAGGATGTCACGGTATCATTCTGGAATCTGCCCGGAGGCCGTGGGAATTGCGCAAGATTTGATGGAGCTAAAGGATGGCTTTGGTCTGATACAAATTGTGGTGAAGCACTCAATTTTATTTGCCAACATGGACCACGAGGCTGTGGACGACCTGAACAGCCTCCAAATTCAACACTCCTCGCAACATCCCTTGATATTGGCGCAAGGATTGAACACCGGTGTGACTCGGGACATCTTCTCGTAGGCCCTGAAACTCGGACATGTCTCCCAAATGGATTTTATTCAGAATTTCCTCCAGTTTGTCGATGTAAGTTGAATTAGATTGCTCCATTTCCATTTATTTCTCCGTTAGGCCGGTATAAACTGGCTGTACAGCGTATACTACGAGTATAGGTGCATGAAATACGCAATTTACAATTAGCAGATGGTCGTAGATCCCAGATCTTTCGGGCGATTAATCCTCGGGAGTATATCACGCTGTATATTTCAAGATACCATCATCAAGCTCACGCTGAATATATCTCTCTGGGTCAGGGAACCCAAGAATTGAGCACACTTGTACATCTTTAGAGTTATAGATGTGCATTGTGCAGACCTGTGATGTGTTGTCAGTTTTTTGACGTGGAAAAAATACATCTCCCCGATGAGCTGTTAATTTGCGAATCTTACTATCGTAGGTACGATTTGTACCTACTTTAATAGCAGGATTCCAAGCCGAGTTTGCAAAAATCCGCGAGGATGACTCGCGGATTTTGCACTTTGTCATACTCCTCACGAGAATCTACCAAGAATAGTACAATAGGATTACCCAAGAAGAAGAAGAGTCATTAGCAGTACTCACCTCATTTTAAAAGACACATTTAGGGCCTATTTAGACTCCTCGGAGGAAGGAGGAAGACATAAAACAATTACCTTTGCCGAGAATAATAAGGTCCTAGATAGACTTTTTTTGGCAGAAATAAACGAATGAGTGATTCCGTTGGGGGATGGCTAAATAGGGCTGTATTGTACTACTTGGTATTTAAATACCTGCATAATATCCTATTTTGAACGGTAGGATATTCGGAATAATTACAACAATAGGGAATAATTTAATAATTTAATTGGGGGGTGGGACTCGACATTGTACAGCTTGAACTCTTGAATATTTATGAGGCTGACCATCATTACTGTTCATTGAATTGCGAGGAATTTTGCGAGGGAGGGGTCTCGGAGTTTAATTTACGCGTTTTTGACATCCACTTGGCTTGACTGGATGCATAACCTGTATCTTTTATGGCCAGCTGAGTCTTTTATGATTTTATTTCCGTAAATAAATCTTTTTTTCCTTCCCCCATACAGTCTTGGAGTGCGGACCACCTGCCCAAGTCCCGAATGGTCATTACACCCTGCTCAATAAGACGAGAGGATACCAGTCCATCGTGCGGTAAGAGCCCCCCGTATAATTTCCTATCGAAAGACTTCAATTTTAATTCAAATGCAGGTACTCTTGCGATGAGGGACATGTCATGGTCGGCCGTAACGATTTAATGTGTGATATTGATCAAAAATGGAATGGACCACCACCTCGGTGTGAGCCTCTAGTTTGTCCAGAGCCACCTCATATCATTTCCGGTTATTACAACATTGAGATGCTCAAGCAGAATGCATTTGTCGTGAATTATGAATGCAATCCTGGATTTACACTGGTTGGCCCACCAAATTTGATTTGTTCTGATGGCGTTTATGACCAACCACCTCCGGTATGCCGAGCAGCCGCTGTCAAGCCTGAATTGGTCACAAAAGGCACTACAGCTTCCACCCCTTGGGACCTCCCTACCTCCTCAGCTTCACCTCCAAGTCCTAGCCCTTCAGAGGGACCTTCTCCTACCTTCAACATCCCTGGAGGAGACCTCGACTACAAGAGCGGGTCTGGAGATCAGCTAGATTATTACTCTGAATCAATTGGCGAGGATAATGGTCTGAATTATGGATCCATTGAACAAGTGGACGAAGAATCTTCAAAAACTACCACCGAGAAATTGGCAGATTTGGGGAAACATTCGCCGAGTCTTACGACAAATGATTTAAATTATGATGCATCTAATATCATTCAAAAGAAACCGACACCAGTTGATTCCAGCTCAAAAATCCAGCATACAAAAGAGTCTGCCGTGGCTCGGCTTAATCTCGGTAAGAATTCCACAAAGAAATGACCTAGATTGGTATAGGTATTGCAGCAGTGTTAGCTCTGCCGCATGCAGAGTGAGATTAATTGCAACTCCTGACTCCCCGAGGGTTGAGGGATGCAATGATCTCCGTGTTATGAAACGGGAATTGCTATTATTGGAATATTCATAACATCTTTCTTATTATTCATTCATTCAAGGGGGGATAATTGCGTTGGGAGTTTTCGGTGGATTCATTCTTCTCGCTGCCATTGTCACATCCATCGTACTCCTCATCAGAAGGTAAGTCTTGGGATGCATTTCCTTGTCAGTCGAGGTTACGGATTACATATACACATAATCTTATTATTCAAATTGGAATGACATTGCGAGACAGTATTATATCATTGTCAAACTTGCCGACAAATTAAAATATTAACTTGAATGACATAATTTGACTAACCCTTTACTTTATTGCTCCCAATTTGTACCTCGATCGCATTCCAGCGAGGAGAAACGTGCTCTAAAAGAGACATACTCCCCTCCGAGGCTGAGGAAAGGGCGGGTTGGCGTCAAAAAAAGGAAGGACCGAAGCGGGGAGGTCGGAGAAAGTCCTGAAGGAGGTGAAGGCGGGGGTGGCAAGAATAATTCAAAGCTATTCACACTCCTAGCCCTGCCATTCCCCGATCAAACCGTTGGCAGAAGGTATCTGGACTCACCTTCATGCCGGAAATGGGCTGGATACTTTTCAGAGCAGCCTCAATAACCTCCCTACGCCATACCACAAATTAAAAACCGAATGCCAAAATACTAAACAAAGAGCCGAGTGCCATCATCATCATTTACCCAATGCCAGTCTGCTAATCTACATATAGGTACAAGTTGATCAGAGCACCCGCTGCCATTGCAATTTACAATTTGCAAAATTCGAGCACAACCTCCTAAATTTGCACAAGATTTGCGGTTATACTATCGAGGAAGAATTTGACACCCACCCACAACAAAAGCACCGCTCATTTTACCCTCGGCACTACGACAATGCCTCTGTCGAGGCTACCCACGGCTGCCAATAAATCACAATTCACAATTTCCCCTATTTACCCCCAGAGTTTTGTTCCAAATGCACGCTCCTTAAGCTCCCCAATTTCACCCACACCACCTTGTTGAGTAATGATCCTATACCAATGCAAAATTTGCAAATCTAATCCGAAATCGGCCCGTAATATACCAAAAATTGCACAACCTCCCCCCAAAAAATTGCAGGGTATTTAAGAGACACGTATAGGACTGGTTATGACGATCCCCCCACACGGCCATTAACAATGCAATGCGCACCCGTTCATGAAATTCATGAAATTATGAATTAGACGTGTACTAACGGTGACCAACGGTCATGTAATTGCATTTAACTTGCGTGTTAATTACACGTAAAACCCACCAGAGTTGAAAAGGGTTGGACATAGTGAACGATACTGACCTTAAGTTAATTAGCTACACGACAAGTTCAAATTCCTCATTCCTCGACACTCCTCAACCCTGTACAATTCATAAATTACATGTAAAAAGACACTCGCTAGACGCTTAACTTTATTAAATGAGTTAATAAAAAGATCTAATGATTCATAAATGATTTTTTCCAGGGGTCAAGTGAAAGGGAAGCATGAGAGACATCGAGGCTCTCCAGATTCTCATACAATTACTTCTGTGGACTCTGGATCTGACGGAGGACTAGGGCGACTTTACCGGAGGGCATGGGATTCCCTAGCTGCAACTGGACCTCCAACTACCTCCACTACAATCACTGATAAACGCCGACCTATGAAGGATACTCTGGATTTTAGGTCAAGGATGGGGTCCTCAATTGAAGGACTACGCGATGATGGTGAGATATTTGTCCAGGATGCTCTACCAAGATCCAAGCATCATCATCACCATCATTCCTCATCCCATCATCATCATTCCGGAGGTGGAGGTGGAGAGTTGACGGGGTCAGAGTGGGCAAGGTCGGTTCGAAGTCACAGGAGTCGATACTAGACGGAATTTTTTAAATATACTAATTAATTTTTAAGCTGACGAGACTTTAATAATCATAATCAATTAAATATACTACTAAATAAGATAATATTACAAAAGAAATGACCATTCCATAATTAGATTTAGGTATTTTACAATTGTAATTAATTAAATAGGACTTGTAAAATAGTACTACTTAAGGATTACCTACTTAAATAATATTAATTAACGTATCAATGCACACACTCGACAATGCATAAAGATATAGTATACAATTGTTTGTGGCCGACTGACTCCCCCCAGAAAAAAATAGACACAAACTAAGACCCCAATTGACCCTCAAAACTACTATTTCGATATCAAAAACCTTTAAAAAAGGCCCTCAAAGTGCCAAGTTGTCAAATATCAATTTCCCCGTGTATTTTAAATGTTTTAAATGTATAATATTAATTGCTCATCCCTTGAAATCCCATCTAGTTTATATAAAAACCTTGATTTTTATTTTAAAACAGTTTGAAGAACCCTATAATATTAGTTAATGACCTCCTCCAAGTCTATAGCCTGTAATAAAAAGATATATTTATTTTATACGATGATTCTCCCTTTGAAAAACCACCACCTCCACCTCCTTAAGCTATCCTCTTTCTCGCGTAGGGATTAGTTAATACTATTTTAAAGCTTTTGGCAAATGCAGTAATAGGTTAGAGCAAACTCTTTAAAGATTTAATCCTTTTTCCCAAGTCGAGGCTAATCTCTTTTTTTGTATTAAATTCCTACTATTTGAGAGATGCGTTCACTTGTTAAGTGTTTATCGTAGATGTAAGCTGGGGCAAATCTCCGCAGGGTTCTTTAGTGTTAAAGTCTACAATCTATTATACATGTATTGGATGAATTGTGTGTATGTGTGTGCGAATTACTCGTAGGTACGGATTCGATAGATAGGTGTACAACAAAGTAGGTCATTAAGTTTAATTATTGTACGTGTGCAAGGTGTATGTAAGTGTTTAAATTTAAAAGCTCTGTAGAGTTTAAGGGCAGCTTTGACGGATGGCTGAGTCTGACTCTTTCAGATTAGCTGTACGAAGCGAAGGTAGAAATGTGCATTCTCAATGTGATTTGTACTTAAAATATCAGTATAGGGCCGTTAAGGTCGGATCGGAGCCCGAATATTAATGAATGTTATTTTTATTATGGTAAACTGACCGCCGCCATCATCATCTACTTCCTTTAATCCTCTCCTTTAAAGCCTACCCCTTAAAATATTGTGTATAGTGGGTAAAGACACGTGTTAGAGATCAAAATAGATTATAAGAATTTAAACAAGAATTACATTTAATTGTATGTACTTGTATCGTAAAAGTATTATAAGAATTTAATATAAAGATGATGGATGAATAAAGAGAGATTTAAGATATATGGCCATACTTTACGAGTTCATTCGGCTGTGGATTTGCATATAATATTAATATTATTCAAAGAAAGCAGTCTGCAGATGCAATATAAATACCAAATGCAAAATTAGACAATCAATAACGGGATCCCGCATTCTTTATCAATCAAACTGCAACAGCCGAGCAGATCTTGAGACTCTGGCATTGGAATTTTGTAAGGGATAGGTATATAATGAGCGAGGATGTCCAAATGACCAACCAAAAAGAGGCAGAGTTAATTACTCTCAAGAAGAACTACTCATTCTATTAGGGTTGGGCATTTTATAATAATCCTGTGTATAAATAGCATTATAGCTCGGACACATTGAGGATGAATGCGGAAGAGGATTTTAAATGTCACTTTTTAATAAGCAAGCATTGGACGATCCAAACGGTGAGGATTAGGGACGCTTACAGCACACAATTGACAGCCTGAATCTCTCATGGTTTATGTATTTTAGACCTCAATTCAAGTTTTTAAGAAATCCAAAATTGTATAAAGAATCCTGCATCTGCTCCTATCCTCCCGGCCATGCAAGCCCTTAAAGAATTTAACTAAAAGAAATATGGTTAAAGTTTCGAGTGAGTAAATCGAATGCAGAGCTAAAGGCCCACGTTAAAAAACGGTGATTTCATAAAGGCCCCACTGCTTTAAAGGCCCACTTTTCAAAATATCCAATTCTTAATTAAGGCCCACCTGGATAAATATCCACCGATAAAATGTCCACCGGAAAATATCAATTTTTTTTAAAAAAAGATCCATACATACATATATTCATCCTAGATAAATATGATACGAGTATATGAAGTTTCCCTAAACTTTAGTGGATTTAGTTTTACATATAGAATATCATAAGGGGGAAACTTACAAATAGTTAAAATTTAAATACATACTCTATATTCCTAGCAAATAGTGAATATGCAGATCTTTAAGACTTTTTTTTATAGCAAGATATGATAATTTTGAAATATGCGAAATTGAAAAAAGTAAATGGTTCAAATCCAATGGCCACCCTGTCCTAGATAGGTAGGTACGTTAGTATTAATTTTGATTTAATGATCTTCGATAAATACTTGGTATTGTCAAAGTGCTTTTTTGGGCTTTTTTAAATGCATAAAACAATAAAATTATGAAATGGGCCTTTTTAAAGTGGACCTTAAAGTTGTAACGTCTGTATATTGGGTCTCTATATATTCCCTGGAACTGCATATGCATGCCCCCTGCGGAATTGCAGGAAACCGACCGGGGAAACGTCATTATTTCAAACGTTTACCTAAGTGTCAAAACAGTGCAGTGTAGTCAAAAATTATTTTTAATTTTTGTACCGACGTAGTTATAACGAAGGAAGGTATATACGTTTCACTTGAATATCTACGCTCAAATCTTTAGTCAGCATCTCCTCCGAAACCACTCGTCCGATCTTTAAAATTTTGGTGGCGTTGAATAGGCCTTGGTCTAAATGTGGACCGTTTTGAATGGCATCTAAAAATATCAGAGGGTTTAGTTGTACTAACGGGTCAAAGTCGGGTTTTTGCTCCCAT
>JAAZTK010000097.1:0-30930 GCA_036507255.1 Megalothorax incertus | reverse complement strand
AAGGGATGTTTGACGAGTGGAATGATATAATTTTGACTGGGGTGACCCCCCTTTGGGAGTCATCAAAATTATTTTAATTTGCGAAGGAAAAGAATTGCTGGAAATGAATATAAATATAGGATAATTTAGAGGGCACCGCTCTGAATTCAATAAAATATTAATTAGCTAATTACCTTAAATTGTTAATTTGCAACAAAATCAATCACGACTCGCAATTAAATCACCGGCGAATTAAAACTCTGAATCTGACCATTTTCAATTAGCCCTGAAAAAACTCTTTAGATTAACTTAAAATCACTTACCCTGATATCCTCGGCTCTCCCATACTTCCGGTGACAACCTCCTCAACCTTGATGACCTCGGATGACACGCCAATTGTATATTTCAATTAAAATTTATTTTAATTTTGGTGACGAAATTCGGGGCGAAATTAAAACAAAAAATTTTGAACCTGTGCCGCCCCAACCTCAACTCGCAGATTTTACTAATTCAAAACGAATTTAATTTTAAAATGGGCCTGTTTTTTCGATTAAATAAATTTAATTATCAATTTCACAAATTTTACAAAATTTCACCGGCGACCTCGAAAAAGATTTTTGATTATTGGGTTCATCATCACCCCGTGGACGACGTCGGCTGGATTCCGGAATAGTCGGATGGGCGTCACAGCGTCACATAGGAAAACACATGTGTTTTCCTATGTGACGCTGTGACGCCCATCCGACTATTCCGGAATCCAGCCACGACGTCACCCAAAGAAATTAACTTTGAAGTTAACATTACCGTACCCGCAACCATTGTTTTTTTCCCAATTTGGTATTGTTTTACTGCCGATTTTTCGACACTTCCAACTCCTTTGTTTTGAATGTACTTCCGGTCTCTAAAAATGACTATGAAGACGCTGTGTCAGTGCCATTAATTAAATAAACTAGTGGAGTTTGTACCCCTCATCATTTTAGACACGTTTAATTAATTTGGACAACTTTACCTATTGTTTTTCCAGGTATTTGTAATATATTTTGTATGAGGCAATTTACAATGTGTTTTGCATGTTTTTTAGGTGTCAAGGTCAGTCCACTAAGGACAATGAGCGGAAGTGTGGTGACACCACCACGACCTGGTGGCCCCCGTTTCACAAACCCACATTTCCACCGAGGAGAACATGGTGGTCCTCGTCACAGTGGTCCACGAGGTCCTTACACCCCTTATCGTCAATTCTTCCCTCGACCCCGACTTGAGAGTGGTCCTCCAGGTTTGCCAGGAGCTGCTGGAGCTGACCCCAATGCTGGTGAATATGATGGCAGAAGGCTAAGGAAGAGTTTAATACGAAAAACAGTGGATTACAATGCTGCTCTCATCAAAGGAGTTCAGGTTGAGTGTTTTAAATTTAATTAAAAGTACTTTTTAATTATTTCTTTAATTTTGGCAATTACAGAATCGTGTATGGCAGCGAGACCACCGAGATAGAAGAGCCCTTGAGCCTGGTAAATTGTGTATTCTTGAAAAATCGAGCTTTTTTGTAATTGTCAATGTCCTTTTCAGATTACTGCTATGCTCCAGATACTGTCCCGCCTGCAATGCTACTTGGTAAGCCTTAATTAATTGTTTAAGCATGCTCTAATGAGCCTAATTACCATCTACAGATAACCCAACGAATGCTGTCACAACCCGCTATGTCAAATCCGCCACAAATAAAATGAGATGTCCAATTTTTACTATGGCCTGGACGCCAGAGGGTCGTCGTCTCGTCACCGGTGCTTCCTCTGGAGAATTTACCCTTTGGAATGGCCTTACATTTAATTTTGAAACTATTCTTCAAGCTCATGACTCTGCGGTATGATTTTAAAATCAGTTTGAAGCGAATTTTAATTGTTTTTACGCACTTTACGCAGGTTCGATCCATGGTCTGGTCACATAATGACGTGTGGATGGTCACAGGGGATCATGCAGGCTATGTAAAGTACTGGCAGTCCAATATGAATAATGTCAAGATGTTCCAGGTGAGTTTTAATAATCTCAAATTCAATTGACATGTATTCCATGATGTATTCAAAATGTAGGCACACAAAGAAGCTATCCGTGGATTGAGTTTTTCCCCTTTTGACACCAAGTTTGCCTCTTGTTCCGATGATGGGACTGTCCGAATATGGGATTTCTTCAATTGTTACGAGGAGAAAGTCCTTCGAGGGCACGGGGCTGATGTCAAGTGAGTTTTACCTTATTTAAAAAATTAAAATACATTTATTTGAATTTATACATGTTTTATTTTGTTTTATTTGCACTTTTTCCTAATTTAGATGCATAGATTGGCACCCTCACAAAGGGATCCTCGTGTCTGGGTCCAAAGATAATCAGCAGCCTATTAAAATATGGGATCCAAAGGCTGGTATTCCACTAACTACATTGTAAGTTACTCATTTTAACGAAATCTCTATTTGTAAAGCGAATTCTAGTATTATAAATGCCCATTTTTTATGAATCTGCATTTTTTTTCAACCAGACATGCTCACAAATCAACCGTAATGGACATTAGGTGGAATAAAAATGGAAATTGGTTGCTGACAGGTTGATTTAATTGATTTTTTAAGTAATTTAAAGTTTTTTCATGTCCTCTTTTCAATTACAGCATCCAGAGACCATCTAATAAAGCTTTTTGACATTCGGAAGCTTACGCAGGAGCTTCAGGTATTCCGTGGACATAAGAAAGAGGCTTCCTGCATCTCTTGGCATCCGATCCACGAGTCGTTATTTGCTTCTGGTGGTTCTGATGGATCTATTCTCTTTTGGAATGTTGGGTAAGCTTCATTAAACATTAATAAATGATTAAAGATTGAGTAAAATACGTGTTTTTATAATCTAGCTGTGATAAAGAAGTGGGTTCAATTGAGTCTGCTCACGACAATATAATTTGGACACTTGCCTGGCACCCTGTTGGACATATCCTGTGTTCTGGATCCAACGATCATACGTAAAATGAGATTTTAAATGGATTTACTCGAAAACTCGCTTTTAAATTCTTTTTTACGCTTATTTTATGAATGAAAATGACATTTCCCCTTTATTTATGACTTGTAAATTCAAATATACATATTTTTTTGTTTAAATTCTACAGATCCAAGTTTTGGACACGACAAAAGCCAGGTGACATCATTCGGGACAAGGGTCAAGGTGTATTCCACGATTATGGGAACGAGGAGAGTGAAATGGGTAAGAGTTACATTGAATTTAACCAAAATCTATTTGCAAAAATATGTTTTTGCAAGTTTTTATTAAAAATTTCCCATATTTTGTTCAATTTTTGATAAATTCGTATTAAAATCTATGCTTTTTCCAATACAGAAGAAGTATTTATCCCTGGAATGGGCCCTGAAGACAAAGTTGAGGAAGAACAAGAGCAAGTAGTCGAAGAATTAGTCATTCCAGGTCTAGATCTTGATGCAGAGCACCTGGGAAGGAAAGAAATCAACGCTCCCAAGAAGATCCCCTACCAAAAACCTATCCCCAAGAAATTCCAGGCCATTTGGAATGATTCTAAGCTTGCCGATGACGAATTAGACGATGAAAAAGGTAGGATTTCCCAAATTCACACATAAAAGCAATTGTAATTAATTCTTTTTTGCCCAAATAGTACGAAATCCGCTCCTAGACGGCCCCAGAACCGCTTTACCCCACCCTCCAGGCGGTCCAGGTGGAATGGAGCCTGGATTTGGAACTGTAATAATTTTTTTCTTTATTTTTCGTTAAAATATATGCTAATTTTTGCTTAAATTCCTCCAGTTTAACCCTAATATCGGCTTTGGACCAATGGGTACAATGTATAATGGACCTCCAGGTGGACCCCCACCTCATTTCCAAGGACCTCGACCTCCATTTCCTCCAGGGCACCCATTTTGGGGTCCTATGCAAGGGTTTCCACCGGGTCATTTCCCTCCAGGTCCACACCATCGTATGATGGGTCCTCCAGGGCCAGGTGGTGGTCCTCCTCGCGGCTGGAACAATTATTAGAATCAAAATGCGAGCCTGTAAGACATGTTACATATACATTTGAAATGGAAATTAACCATTTGATTCAGATACCCATCACCGTCAGCTTCCGCAATCTTTTTTTCTATTTTTTTTAAATTAATGAGACTTCAGACTCTTCTCTACAGTATATAAATATTATTATAATTAAAGTATACACACAATTAGGTTAGAAATAGGTTAATGTTCAACTTCAGAATTTCAATTAGGTCAGAAAAGCGTTAAGAAATAGGATCTCTCTAATTTAAATAAGGTTGGATATTACATTTATTTAATAATTGTAGGAGCTAGAATGCTTCAGATTTATATAGGTACTCATATGTATTTGAATTTATATCTAGAGTGTCATTTAAAGAAATATTCAGGTTATTTGAGGTTCTTCAAATTAAAAAAACCTAATTAAGTCCTATTTACAATACTACATTTAGATATTCTATGTTATTTGTACAAATTAATTGAATTTAAGGGAAAAAGCTATGAAAAAAATGATAAATGTAATTATTGTAAGAGATAGTAAAACTACAATGGTTAAAAACAACAAGGAATCCTCGAAAAGCGATCCTCGCTTGGATGGGCAAGTCGAAAAGTGGGGAAATGATGTCACTTGTGGGTTTTCTGGTCCAAAACTCGGATCTGCGTTTCATTTTTTACTAATTTCTAACAATTTTTTACGCGTTAATATAATTTCTAGTGCAGTAGTACACGAAATACTTGAATTTCAGTTTAATTTAGGCTCTGGAGGAACTAAGCTAGCTCAATTTCATCAATGAAGAGTCTTAATTTCCTCCTACTACAATTTCCCCCAAATCAATCTACTTTATTTACTCAATTAAATTCGGCCAGCCAGTTTCAACTTCAAGGGCTTTTTCTTTATTTCCTCTACAAATGGAAAAATACCCCCAAATTCTTAGTATTTCTTGATCTTTCATTTTTGTTGTGTTTTAATCACTTGAACATGAATTTGTCCACACTTTGTTATTGTTTGGGGGCGAGGGGGTCGTGACTTTGTGCTTTTTTCGAGGTTTTATTGCGACTTTTCGTCCGACCCTTTATTTATTCTACTTTTTTAAGACTTTATCCAGGCTTGCAGCTTCCATTTCATTACCTAGTTGGTAGTAGACTTTACTTTTAGAGTAAATAGAGTCTTAGGCGAAGAGTTTGCTTTTTTGCGATATTTCCAGAAAGGTTTCCCAACTCTGAATCCGCAATATTTGCCCATCTAATTTTAGAATTTGTGGCCATCCAACTTTCTCTCTTCGAAACTAATTAAAACAGGGCCGTCTGGCGAACCTCAGGGAAGAAATCAAATGGAAAAGGGTCTTGCATTGGAGTGGAAAAACTTTAAAACTACCTCCCCGAAATCAATCTAATTTCATAGAATTTTAAGTCGTTTGTAACGTAGTTTTTAGTTGTTAATTAGGAAAGAGTTTAATTGGATTTGAAGGCGTAATTTCCGATTTTGCGGTGAAATCTACCCGGAAATCTGAAGAGTTTTAACCGTGTTTTTCAGGAATTACTACCATTTTGCATCTTTCTTGATTTTGACAGGTTTTTAGACTGAATTGGGACATTTCGGAGGAATTCATGGACCTTTTTCCAGTGTTTTGGACATGAAATTGAAAGCATTTTGAACATTAATGAGGATCTCGTGCTAAGGGTTATGTGTTGGCCGTATTTGAAGGGTTTTCAGCGGGGGTCCTTAAGGAGGATGCCATGAGCTGGTTCTTCCGGTGCAAAAACTACTTAAAAGTGGTTTAAAATTCCCCGAAATGCCCCATTCTGAGGATGGTTCGCAGATGGGGTCATCCCACTTGTTTTTTAGTGTTAAATGTACACCTACTTTTAAAAATTGAAACCGTTTGTCCCAATTTGCAAGGTCTTTTTTGTGGGAGTGAAAGTTTGCGTACAAACTGAAATAAATCGTATTTTTTAAGCATAGATACGATATTATTCAGACATGAATATAGACATAAATAACGAATAATATTCAATTTGCATTGGAATTTGTTCGAAATAGGGCTCCATTTGGGTTAATGGAAATGAATGAATGGGGGCATCCATAATTTATGA
Organism: Megalothorax incertus; assembly: GCA_036507255.1. Classification (NCBI taxonomy): domain Eukaryota; kingdom Metazoa; phylum Arthropoda; class Collembola; order Neelipleona; family Neelidae; genus Megalothorax; species Megalothorax incertus. The sequence continues at coordinate 24,837 of JAAZTK010000097.1, read as the reverse complement.
TTTAATTTGTTTATGGGCTCTTGGGCCGACTCGCAATACTCCAGGTGTATTTTGAAATAAAATAACGTATAAATATTTTAGAGAATTACATTATATTGTATACGAATTACGAATATTAGAAATCGAGTTCAAACTTCAAACCGAAAAAGTGTATTCATTTGAACATACGATAGGTATTGCAAAAAGTAGGCTAAACAATTCGGGAAAGGACTTATTTTACCAAAATGAAAAAGTTTTAGATGCATTTGTTATAGGATTATAAATAGTAGATAACTTTGAGAAATTGTGAGGATTCGGGGAGAAAGTGTCATTTGTGACAGGTATAATTGGAATTTTGGAAATGTATCTTTTTTTTGTCCGCACGGGTCCCCTTTCAGACAGACTTTTGATGTGACATTCAGCTCGGAAATAGCCCCAAATTGGCATTGTAGGCCTCAAACCAAGTACCATTAAATTGTGCATTTCCATCCCTTATTACTATTATTATATGCCGTAATAAAAATTAAAAATAACCCATTTATGGCCACCTTTTACTACATAATACTCGTATAAGAATGGGATCATTCAACGGAGGAGGAATGTATTCTATTATCCAAGTTTTACAAAGGGCCATTTACAGATGACTTTAATGTTAAATTTAACCCTAATAAGGCCCTAATATCATTATGGATTGAGTTAATCCTAAGATATGTTGAATATAATATGAATCCATTCCATTCATAATCATATGATATTCAATTGATTGAAAAGGGTGGGCGGGGGAGGTTGTTAAAAAAACTTGAAGCAACTGTACATAATCGAGTGCTCATAGCTTGAATTTGATAATATTTAATGATATGTATACTACAGATAGTACAGTCCCAACCAGGAAGAATTACATTCTAATTTTGGAGCAGAGTGCCTCGGGAGGTTTTTGACATTTCATTGGGTAGGAGTATGGGATTGGGTATGGGTTAAACCCTTGGACCTTGTCAAGTGTAATCCGAGCTCCCTCCCTACCTGACTCCATGTAACTCCTTTTAACAAGTTCAAAAGCTCATAATATTCTATTCATAGCTGGGGGCAGTGGACAAAACTAATTCTAAGAATTTCACTACAATTATATTGCTAGTTACATAAAGATATCTAGTACATATCATTAAGAAATGTTGAGATACATTGAGCTGAAAGAGATTGAATTACAAATATTTACATTGAGCCATATTCGGGGATTTTAAGTGTTTTTTTAAATAAAACTTTGATTTTTATATTTCCACAACGTGTGTGCAGTTGAAGAACACCGATACAATACTTGGATCTTGACACAAAAGACTGGAGAATCCCTTGAATAATGACGAGTATTTGAAAAACACCTGAAAAAGTGCTCCAACATACCCCCAAATGGGTATTTACATTTGGATCCTCATCCTATCCTTCCTCCTTGGGATCTCTGGAGCCCCCGGAGCGTCTTCACCGGAGGAGGATGACCTGTTTGGGGGCTTTAACCATCTGGATTTGGATCCGTCGGAAATTTCAGGTTTTTGTTTACTTATTAAATGCCGGGGATTGACAGATCCGGAGATATCTGTTGACGGCTTATGAAATCCAGGTCTATGAGTTATCCTGGAACTATAAATAGCTTCTTATTCCTTGGACAGAAATGATGCGGAATGTGACAGCTCAGGCGGAGACACCTGGGGTGTCCAAGTCCAGGAAAATGTCAAACTCCCCTCGTCCTTTGGATGCTCAAATCTCTACTCGAATGTGAATCAATACTCAGGGTATTTACATTTAATTCTAAAAGATTAAAACGCAAAAGAATTTACATTTTGTTGTTCTCGCTAACTTTTAATAGAAAGACTGTCCAAAGGGGCTCGTGTGTTGCGAAATAAGCTCGGAGAAGTTCGGAGTTGTCGAGGAGGAGCCCCAGGGAGGAGTGTTTTTGACGGGGAAGGGGAGTGGAAATGGGACGGAGGTGGTAGGAATTGAGGAGGTCAACGGAGACGAAGATTTCCCTTTTAATTTCCCATTTGAACAATCTTTGCCACTTGATTCGGAGGAGATTTTATAAAATTTAAGACTTTTTGTTGTAAATAAATTGAATATTCGGTTCCAATAATGAATAAAATGTTCCCATTTTTTTACAGAACTAATTGAAAACAAAGTGGGAGGATTGTGGATCCTTATCAGTCATCATTAGTCATTATAAGCGATTTGTTTACAACTTTTGGGGATCTCAAGTCTGGAGTAGCCTCTTAATTTGGTAAAGAATCTTTCCCTTTGAACCCCATGAAACCAGAACTCACCCAATTACTAAAATTAAAGGCTTGTTCTTTATGGATATGGATATGGATATGTATTGCGAAATGAATAAATAATTCAAAAAAGAATTTGAGAATTTGATCGCAATTCCCTTCCTACACTCATCCCTACCCCCGATATTAATACAATATTACTTTGAAATACATATTTTATTACTACCTTATTAAATATGAATATATTGTTTCATTTCAATTTGATTCTGCCTATTGAATAGTTAGTTGACTGTTGAATAGTCAGGATTCCCCGCCTACTTGATGTTAAATTGTCAATATTGTTGTATGTGGGTTATTAAATGTAGGGTATACGGAATCCGTATTACGGATAGGAACTTGAGAGTTGTTTTTAACTTAAGGGTCGGTGATATTACAATTTAATAGCTGGAAATTCAATCGGGAGAAAGGTAATTTGCCCCGGAGGAGGATCATCCATTTTGCGTATAAACGACTCGAGCTACAATCATTGACGACAAATCTTTCCACATTGGAAATATTTAAATGTATAATCGAAATGGCAAAATGCTACTGTAACCCATAATCAAGTTTAAGATATATGCGAAAAAAAATCAATTTAAAATGATCTAAAATATTACAATAAAATTAACAATTGACGAATATATCATTTGTATGTATGTGTAATATATCGTATTGCAAATTGTTGCAGAGTAGCTTTCATTTAGGAATAAGTATATAGTTTTCAAATGGAATGTAATATATGTAGAGTAGGCTGGAAGGAACTGGATCTGCCTGGAAAGTTAAGGAATAGGTATGCCGAGTTCCCCCAACGGCCCAAGACCCAAGTCCCGAGTTGCGTAAATTTTTGCTCGTGCTGGCTGAGATGTACCAGTACAAGTGGAACCTGGATAAAAGTCCAGTCCTGGAAGACTGAAGGCATCAGTAGGGATAAGGTGCTCCCAGTCGAGTATTTTACCTCTCTTTCGCTATTTTTCAAAATGCTGTACGAGCCAGAGTATACCGAGTACAGCATGCTCCAAGTACATTCACCAAAATTCCTTAAGGGCTACTTGGATGACCCCGAACCAGATTACTCTTCAACCACAAGGACCCGGGGATCATTCTCAGCTGGGACCCCCAGGGGAAGCTGCAACAATCTTCAGGTTTGTCAATTAGCCATTATTTTATAAATTTTCATATTTCCCCAATGCAGTATACCAAATTCCAATGTATAGAGAATATTTTACCAAAATATAATTTTATCGAAAAATTTTCTTAAATTTTCCCACGAATTTTCCTTTGTCAATGCAATGTCAAGATCGCGAGAAAATTAGATAAATTCCCGTGATGTATTTCGATTTCCCCATTTCAATTTCCTAAAAACATTGCATTTTTTGATTTTCTTGGATTTCCCTCAAGTCTCAACTTTCCCTCTTTTTCCCCAGGATTTCCTTCGAATACTAAAAAGTATATATTTGTTTCTCCTTTCTCTTTGATTACTTTTTCCCAAAAATCCAAAATTTTCCTATTTTCCCCTGAATTTCTCATCATTTTTCCCACAATGCCAATGTAATAATTTGTACCAAGAAAATCTATTTTTGATAAAATATTTTGCCAATTAGTCATTTATTTTTAGCGGTAGACACTCGTTAAAATAAATACCGACAAATTGAGTGGGAATCTAACTGTAGTAAATACCTACGTAAAACTCTTCCAATGTTCTTGGCAATGTGTGTGTAATGCAATGTAAATAAATTCCAAGTTGGAACTAATGGGTTTAATTAAGCAAATATGCGAATTTATTAGTAATCAGTAATCACCGAACCCCCAAAACTCGTTAGCATTTCCATCATAAAACTTCCCATTTCTGTAAACACTTTTTACCCCAATTTACACACTCGGAGCAAGTTTTGCAATTTATTTACACTTTACCTCGAAAATGTTTCAAGATTTCCTCAAGAAATTGGCCCTCTTTTAATCATCCGTCTCTCTGACACTTGAGAAATTAATTGGGGAGACCTTGAGAGTTTCCACTAGACTGGCTGTATATAAGTATATGAGCACCCTATTTAATAACTTTAATAAGATGAAATTTCCTACATATAATTCTTATCTTTCGTAGTACTTAACTGTACAACTACAATATGATACCTAGAAGTAAAGTACACCTGTTCAAATGTATTAAGGATAAATACATGGGTGTCAGCCTCATTAAAATGTCTACCCACGGATGAGCACATTGGAAGGATTAAAAGCCCTTTTGACTCTATTTACTATTACTAGGAATAGTCAATTTGTACTTTTGAAGGGCTCCTACGATCCTAGTCATCCTAGCCATCCTAATGAGATCCGATCCGATCCGGGGCGTCACAAAGACCCCGATCCTACGTAATCCCCATCTGGGGCAATTAAAACTTTTCATTGTAAATATTATTCAACTTTTTCAACACGTATTCAAATGCCAGTACTAATACAAATCTCATCTCGTCCCACTTAACCTCGATTAACCATAATTATACTGCATGCATAATCATATACAATAAAGTTGTCGCGTAATTCCAAGCTATTTTTAAACTACTTTATAATATAATATAACACGGCAATAAATCCCTATTCTATTTTAAGGCACACAATAAAAGCTTTTTAAACGCCCATTTGGGACATACTATTAGTCTATTAGGCATTACATTAAGGAAGTAAGGACTAATGTGGGTCATAAAGTTCCGGCGGTTTTTAATTAGCTATACCCGGGCATACCGAGTTGGATTACAATTGTAGACATAAATTTATCAACCCCTTTTGACAACTCGGCCATTGACATGCAATTAACTCATTTGTACATTCTTTTATTTAGGTCCCTTACTCTCTCCCAAGCTGCATGATGTACCCGAGGGGCGGAAGTGACGATGAGGACCAAGAGGAAGACCTTTCCTCATCTCCTCGTAGGGGGAGGTCACGAAGTATTGCAGTCCCCCAAGTCACACTATCTCCGCATCGGGCCCAATCACACCACCACCACCACCACCATCATCATCACGGTCATAGGTCAAAATCCCGATCACCGACATCCCCTCGGCATCAGCAACAGCCTCAACCTCACCATCAGGCCCAGACCTCGCCATATTCCCTCACGCCTTCACCAAAGTCCCGATCCCCTCGCATTTCCCCTCAAAGGTCACCGCAGAGGTCGCCTCAACGGCGCCGTTCCTCAAATTGCTCCAACTTGTCCACCAATGGCTGCCTCCTTAATACTACAAGCATATCAGGATGGAATTCGACGGGAGGTGATGGGAATAATAATTTATTCCGACAAAGGACGCTCTCAATGCCCAGCACCAATCTGCAGCCTAAGGTAAAGCTTGACTTAATCTAATATGTAATTAATTAATTAACAATGTAAAATAATAGCAAAAGCCACGAACCGCCAAGAGAGGCAGTGAGGACTCGGCTCTGACGTTTGGCGGAGGAGGGCTCCCACCACGCCTAAGGTCACATTCAATGGTCCCTGGAGATCCTCGACTTGGCTATCAATATCCTACCTATTCATCCACCAATTCCTCACTCCTTGATGTTGTTAATTATGCGTGGAAATCACGCTCGAATGAATCCACGAATGATTCTTCATATGGAGAAACGAGTCCATCTTCACCTGGCGGAGCGGCAGAGTCTCCCCGCAAAATTTATAATGTTGCGATGCTTGGGGCTCAAGCTGTGGGCAAATCAGCACTTGCTACCTATTTTGACAATGTGCAAGACGCAGAGTGTGATGACGATGACGAGGAGGAGTTTGAAGGTAAGAATTAAGAGATTCGCATTGGGATTTTAAGTATTAATATATGCAGAATATATATGAAAGTCACACATTTTTCCACTTTCCCCGCTGCTTTCTCCAAATTCTTTAAAACCCAAGATTTGTTCAGCTATCAAATGGACCCATCTGGTTCCAATCTAGGTCGATTACATAATTAGGAAGCTTTTAGCCCTATTTGGGGGATTCGGGGATGGGTGTACGCACTTACGAAATTCCCATATCCGCCAAGATTGAGCCAAATACCTCCACACTCCCCCCAGTTCATTCATCTCGGCTCTCGAGGAAGGATATACCTTTGTATTTCTCGGGTTAATGCGTAAAGCGGCACGTGGCAGACCCACTTTGTTGGGGGAAACTTGCGTATACCCGGGCCTGGTTAGTTTATAACTTTATACGAACGGATATATGGTCGAAGAGGGGTGACGTCACTCGGCATCCTTGGCTCTGAACTTGCTACACCGGTCTGTTTATCCGTATACCTACAGCTACTACGTAGCCCTTCAAAATTGACCCAAATTCCGAGTTCCCCCCTGCCTCCAGATTAGTCGAATGCAAATTCAAACACGCAGAATTACGCAATGGCCCCCAAGCCCGCCGTCCAAGGTATATAGGATGGGAAACATGAATGAAGTGGGTCTGGAGAGGCCCAGGAGAAATCCTCCTCGGGTTTCCGGGTGATGAAAGGGCAGAGGGCCAGCCACGCGATCCGCAGATCGATCCCAAATCCCCATCCTCGGCTTTTAAACCGAGATAACCGAAGAGTGGCCTTGTCCAGGAGGTTAAATTCTATGAATGAGAACCTTAGCAAGTAAATAAACTTATCAATTATTCAGCCAAACGGACGTCATTTTGAACAAAGTACACACCTGTACTCCTCATGAAATGTATAATTAGGCGGGGGCTGGGAAATGTAAACTTAAGAGATCATTTTTTCAGGGAATTGGGCTTGGGAATTCCAAGAAGGGGGATTCTGGGGAATTGGGAATATGGAATGAGACAAGGAAATATTATATTAGACAGATATACCCACGTACAATGTATGCAAATTTAGTGAGTTAAGAATTGGAAATGTAAAAGTTTTGTGTTTTTGTTCTTAGAAGCAGACTTTCGACGTAGCTACCTTTTTGCCCCGACCAATTTCCAGTTCATGGTACGCCTATTCAACGACTCTTCTGCCGTAAGTACCTACTCTTTACCACGATAATTAAATTAGGGGTTTCGGTCAATATGCCAGGATGGGCCAAATGGATTTAGTCCGAATTTGTTAGTGAAAAATTGACCGGAACTCCATAATTAAAAAAGTCCCTGGATATTAAATTACAATAATTATATTTTTCCCATCAACAGAGAGAGCATCTGTACAAGTACGATGGTTTTGTGATCGTGTACTCTGTCACAGATCGGGATAGCTTTCGGCTTGCGGAGAAGGTATAATTTAATTAATTAATTAATTCTTACTCGAGCGCAAATTAATTCAATTCCCTCCTTAATTAATTGGACATGATACAGGTACTAGAGTCAACGGAAGACATTTCTGCTCGTATTGTCCGGATCCTAATTGGAAATAAAACAGACCTCGAACGGTCAAGGGTCATTTCCACCGAAGGTATTCTAATTAGATAAAGCATCCCACATGGCCCCTTATACTAATTCTAAATGGATATTTCCCAGATGGAAGGGCCTTAGCCACTAGCTTTGGAGCAAAATTCATCGAAGTATCAGCCCTTATTGGCCACGGTGTGGATGCCCTCTCAGAGGGGATTGCAACCCAGCTAGACCTTCGTAACCGCCCTCCAAAGCTTGAGAAACGGGGTTCCCTCAAAAAAGCCCAAAGGATCCTCGATCGAATCATCTCTCGATGGTCACCTGGAAAGTCAAAGTCATGCCTTGACCTCCACAACCTTTAATGGACCCATCTATAAATAATCTTAATAATTATCCTCAAATTCTCGCACTTCCGGTCTCTCAAAAAAACCCCTAAAAACTCGGTGAAATCCTGCAACTTTTTCGCACTTGTCTTAAAATCATTTCTAAATTAATTCGTGCATGCGAATTCTAAGCAAAAAATGTTAAAAAACAATACTAAAATAAGTTAATAATATATAAATATTAAAGGGCTATGTGTTAGCATAAAAGAGCCCTCACAGGTGCATTCTAACTCTAATATTTACTCAAAATTAATTCTCAAATCAATAAAAAAACACGTTTAATCGAATCTAGTCGTCTGAAAAAATGTTTCATTTATTTATAGTGCTAAAAATAAATAAGCTTTTAGAGTCTTCGAGGCTCTCCGAGGTCAAGATCATCAAAGGTCACGAGTATGACCATTTAATCCTCCTTTTTGGCCGTCTCAACCTTCCCCTCGAGTTTGTCCAGCCAAATTTGAAGCTCTTCTCGTGGGATTCGATCTCGTACAACTGCAAGTTCCATTAGGATAAGGTCAACGGTAATTTATTGTCATTTATTAAGCTTACGTGATGCTGTAGCCACCGAAGTGTCCATAAATATCCGATAAAATGCCAGATTCCTCACGTATTCAAAATAAAACCCCAAAAGTACGGTTAAAAACGCGGAGGATTCCACATCTTCGGGAATTGAGCCTGCCACCGACCCAAGAATGAGGTGGGAAGTCAGTCTGACCTTTGAAATGACATTAATTAGGGGCTTTGACATTTAATTAGCTATAAGAGGGATGCCATAAGGCCAGACATACCCAATAGAAGGGCTCAAAGTAAGTAAGATGGAGTTTCTCCTCCTCGGAGATCCCAAGACGCCATTCTGAGGCTACCACAAGGATCCATACGAGTACAGCTGGGTCAAATAGGGTCAATCTGACTATTGTCACAAGTAGAACCGGAAGTAGAGTTGTCCTCAGAGCTGTAGTGATCCTCCGAGTCTCTTCCAGCTGCGGGAATTCAAAAGAAATGTGGAATTTAGCATTATCTGGAGCATTATAATTCGAAATAGCTTAAGTAAACTGCTTTGGAATGCGAGTTCTAATTTCAGGGTATTCAATAAAGCTCAATCCAAGTGAATAACAAAGAATAAACCCCAAAATAGACGACGGATAGGAATGACAATGGACACGGGTCTCCGTGTTATCTTGTTTTCCCCCAAAGGATAATAAACAGATGGGGATAAACTTGTAAAGGAATTCCCAATAAACTCATTACTACACGTGCTTTCTTATTGAAGTGGTGGCTTTTGTTCGGCCGAGTATTGTCATCCAAAACAATTAATATTGCCCTCAATTTATCCCCAATTCCCAAAAGTTTCAAGTCTTGAGGAATTCAATTTATTTGGAGCTATTCAAAGATAATTAAGATAGGTACTCACAAAGACGACCGTGAAGAGCTTTCGAGTTATTTTTGGGGCAATGTCGCGGTAGAAAAAGTGGAGGAATTGCCACAGGCTGGCTATCTCCTCCTGAGGAATCCTCCTAGGCTCCTTTTGAGACATTACGCACGTTTAATTGACGAGAAATTCAATTATTATCCGAGAAATTGACTCAAATTCGGGGATTTTTCGGAGAATTCGGAGAATTCCCTTGGAAAACAACCTGCTAACGACCACCTCCATTTGGAGATAGCCAGAGAACTGATGGTAATGTCCTCCGGATGTCGGAAAAGCCATCCAAACTCTCAAGGTTCGCCCTATAGGTAAAAATCATTGATTTCTAATTGATTTTTCTCATGTATTTCCTTTTAGGAATGGAGTTGGAAGAGCGTGTGCTCCTCGTGTTGATTCTAATGACCCTATTTACTCGGATAGTATCGCCTAATATCGTCTGGATTGAAGAATCCCTCAATTTGATGGTATTTGCTACCTCAAAGGCTCTGAACATTCTCCTCCAGGTCTCCTTCCTCGCAGTTTCAGGTATTTTTACCCTCTGGATAACCTGGGTCATCATCCGAATGTGTACCGAGCCAAGGATGATGGATCCAATCAAAAAGAATTAGGCCTGTCCACCCCCGGATATTTTTTTTATCAAAATAAATAAGAAACTATTCCTAATATAAGTATTAGGTATTATTTTGTATTGCCTACATATAATTCTCATGTATTTTGCGAAGCGGGGGGATTAATTTAATAAAGAACTTGCTTCGCGAAACTCTTACGAGAATTCCTGAATTATTTATTAATCTGGCAGTACTTGGCCTGGCCTGGAAGGTGCGCGTCCTAATGAGATATATTTGTACCTACGTAGGTAGCCTACGGCGCACTTTGTACAACTACCACCTTGTTTTTGCCAAAAAAAGTCTCGCAAATTAATTCCATCCAATTTCGCAATAAAAATATTCCTCTTACAAAATAGAATGAGTGTACATTGTACTACTAATACCTCCAATTTCATAGGATTGATTTGAGATTAATCATTTTATAGAGTGCTAATACTCTTTATGATCTACCTATTGATTACTCGTATTTTATATTACAATATTTATCTTTAATATTCCACCCATATTTTAATATTTTTTTGAGATAAGGTACCTATCAATTTACGGCTTGATATTGCATAGGTCGAGGAGTTTGATTTTTCTAAAAGGTCGAACAATGACATTATCGTCGATGCATTCATGCAATTAATTTCCCCTCTTCAAACTGATGAAATAATTTAATTTTTCACATAATTGACCGCTATATACCATCAAGAACGGAGAATTTAACTTCCGGTTCTCAAATCCCCCCTTTTCTAGCGCTCTTTTGCCCACTAAAATAATGTCTGTGGACCACCTGAACTTTAAAGGGTCTCGAGGGGAGCTCTTGATGGCGTATCGCGTAATTCGATTGCCCTCAGGAGCCTTTTAAGCCTTTTACGAAGGGCATTGGTGCTTTTAGTTGATTACAATATGGGGTTTTTAATTAATTTGCGGCTACCTTTCTCTACTGCAGGTGAAAGTACCCATAAGCTTTGCATATTAACCAGCAAAATAGGTATTTTAATAAAGTTATCAACTTTTAAAATTTAAAACGCAAGAATCGAGGTCAAGGCTCGCAAATTTAAGCATCTGGATTTGAAATTGTAGGGTGGATGCGGGTAAATCTCCTCAAATCCCCGATCCTGGTGAAACTACGCGGATTTGGATGTTAAATGAGGCGGATTACCATTAATCCCGGATGACCTTCATTTTTTACTCCCGTTCCTTTTTACTTTCTTCAAGTTCAAACCCCGCTAAACTCTTCAATTTAAGCTTAAGTACCCGGTTTATGAGTAAACACTCGGTGGATGATCGATCTGAACCCGGGTAGTTGGGTTAAAAACATAAAATACCAGGTATTTGCACTCATCCTCAACCCGCAACTAATTTGATTTCCACTAGGGGCTGGGGATTCTGGGAATTTGATTTCCGAATCATTTCTCCCAGAGTCCCGATTTATGCCCGGGTTTTGGGGTGAATTTTGTCAATCCTCCTTTTCTTTGAGGCTTGGGAAATGTCCCAAAATATCAAAACCCCAGTATTTACGTCATAAATTACAAAGGAATTCATTTGTTATTTTAAAACTAATTTCATTGTAAATCCCCTTGTATTGGCCCCACCCTCGCAATATGTATGCAGATATATGTTGAAAAATCAATTTAATTTTACGTATGCAAGTATTCTAATCCTAAGTAGAAGAAGTGTGTGACTGGAGATGAAGGGCTTATAAAGTGTTTGAAATTGATTTTGTTTCTTTCAGGGCAGATCGGCTGTTGACGGAGACCCCCCTTGAGGCTCCTTCAAAGGGGCTCTGGATGGCTTTAAATCCCCTATTAAATAATATTTAGGGCGGGGGCCGTGGGACGGGGATTTAATGACGGATTTCCCAGCAAAATTGCATATATTTCGAGGTCCATAAAAAGCCTGGAAGGTTAGGGACAAAAGTACATGTGCAACGCGTGTACTTTGTTCTATTGCTTAATTGGTATCATCCGTTTAGTGCCAGAGCACTGCTATACTTATTAAAGAGTATCAAATTTGGTTAGTCTAAGCTTGGAAGCTATTCTTGCAATTAAAATTACACGGGAAGAATCAATACGCCTAATTTAGAATTAATTCAGGCCGAATCCCAAAGGTTTTGAATAATCTCCAGACCCATGAAATCAGATCCCCTTGTTTTGTGACATCCTCTAACCGTAATGTACCTGCCTCTGGCCTTTATAATTAATAAAATTCATAAATACATTTGAAATGGGAGCTGATTCAGCCTTTTGAAGTGGTTTTGCAATGGTATAATCATTATTTCTAGGTATGCACGGTCCAGACTTTGAGAAATAAAGAATTTCGCAAGAAATCCACCGGATTTTTCCCCGTAAAGATGATGGAAAAAGTTGCGAGATCGCATTATTCCCACTTCATTATACTAGAATAAGTTAATGACAATAAGGGGGAGTTTATTTACCCCGAGAGTGGCTACTCAATGGTAAAAAGTTAATTATTTTGAGTAAAAAAAGCGTGGGGAAAAGTTTTTTCATTCGGGAGAAAGCGAGTTGCGAGTTCAAAGAGAAAGGAACTCGGGCTTCTTTTATTTATATTGGGTCATGCCGTGTTAAACTTTATTTTTATTTAAGAAAAAGACTCAATTTGAGGTCAACCACCCCTTGAACTGCTCGAGGAACCCTCGAGGAATGATTTGATTGGCATGAGGGAATTGATTATAAGAAATATTTTAATTTCTTGACAAGTTTTCGATGGATTTCCCAAGAACTCCATTCTTTCCCCAATGATTAATCGCTTTCAGGCTTTCATCACTTCCGGAATAATCCCAACAGGGGTTACAGACCTCACTGACTTCTTTAAGTTGCAATAAATCCAAAGCATACTCGGGAATCCTTACGAATTCCTTGATTTGCGCTGTTTTTTTTTCTTTGGAGGAAATTGAGATCAATAAAAATCTCCTAAAATCTCCTAAAATCTTCAAATTAAACAAGAATTTCTTCCAGTCCTTACATTCGGTCAAATGCCATCAATTGCAATCAATAAAAATTCCTCAGGAGCTAATTTTGAGCAAAATAAATCCCAAAAATCCGAAATTATTGACCCAAATGGATAAATTGAGACAACGCCAGGCCGGAATTCAATTAATCTGATGACAATCCTCAAATGCAATCAAAAATATATAAATTACAAGATCCTCAGGGGCTCAGGATATGACGGAAAGGTCATAAACTTCTAATAAAATAAATATCCCAAGAATTTATTATGTTTGCCATTCGGATTTCGGAGTATTTAAAAAACATGTGTCATTTTGTCCCAGAAATTGCAAAAAAGTAGGACAAATTCCGCATTAGAACTCGAACTTTTATGAAAAAATATCTCAGCCGCCTCCTCATTTGGCCTATCTTTGCCCACGAGAAGACTCTCCAGGATCAAAGTTTGCAAATAAATTGGCCCTCTTTGATTTCCAGCTCACCAAACCTGAATAACACTTTTGTATTGGTAATTGGCGTACGAAATGAATATTCAGGATGCAAGTATACCTTTCTGGATTTCCAATCGGGGGCGTCAACGGGGGCCACGACGTCACGTCTCCATCTAAATTCTAAATATAAACAATCAATTATTTCCCAGATGCAACATCTCAAAGAAATTGCTACTTTTTCCACTCTTTGTTCACTCCAGGCCCTCCTTCAGAAAAACTATTAATTTATTTCTGTCATCCAAACCTCCAGGTTCCCTCCAGCCTTCCTCCAGGTTCATCGCACTCGATATTTTCGAATATACACAGCTAATGAAGACCATTTACCTTCTACCAGAGTTCCTCGACACTTGCTCCGCCCATCTAAAAATCCTAAATATTTTTTCCCACCTGAAAGACCCGGAAATTTCCTTAATTTCCTCAAGTATCCCCCAAAATCCCACCCGGAAATACCCGAATCACTCTCCAAATGAGCTCCATTTACAAAAAGAAATGAATTCCTCCTCGGAGGAAATTAATTGGCCATTCCTCCAAGTCTTTTTGTGCATCTCCGCGCTCATTAATCAAAAGAGGGTCTTCAAAAGAGGGTTGTGGTGATCTCGAGAGACATGCAAACCATACAAATAAATATTTACCATTCGGTTCCATTAACCTAGTACATAAAGGATGGCATGAGAGCACGAGATGAAAAAGATTCCACGGGAGAAGAGCTTTAAGAGCTCCGGAGGAAGTCCGGGTCCGGGTATAACAATAACAAGAAAGGAATCCTCGAGGATTAATGGATGTTTTTAGGATTTTTAACATGGCCTGGAAGGGAGACGAGGAGGGGGCTGTGACCTAAAAACTCGGCATTTTTAATAAGCATCGCCCGGCCTTTTTTTCGCCATTGTGAAATGACCCCATTTCCGGCGAGCTTCGGGAATTCCGCTCCAGTGTCAATCCCTCAATAACCGTCCCAAATAGACCAGAAGAATGGATCTACATTATTCTACATACAATATAAAGATTATTCTAAAAGTTCTCAAGAGCCAACTGAGCCATAATTACTTTTGGAGCTCTTTTGAGCCTTAAAAATCCTTTGTACATTTTTTTCCAGGTGTTTTTTGATGTTTTCCAACGGGAGCAAATTAGTGTCATATTCACAAGGTTTTTTAGGGATCGGAATCGGGTCAGATGGACTTGTAAGGTACAAATATAGGTCAAATCTCTGTATTTTAATAACTTTTGCAGTTCTAAAATCAGGATTTACCTTGAATTTCCCTTTGATTCTTTGAAACACGATATGATTATGCGAGTGATGCAAATTCAAGGGAGAAATTGGATGATTTTAGAACCGATTCGGGGGCTCCCAGTCCCGAATGACCTTATTTTTATTTAGCAAAAAGGGTAGGTTTGAACTTTAAATTTCGAAATGCATAAAAAGTTAAAAATCTCATTATAAGTAGGTAGTTTAGATATTAGCTTAAGCCATAAAGTTATGAGGTAGGTACCTATGCATTGTGGAATTATGGATTTGTATCTTAAATTTAAGAATACTTTGGATTACGAACCTTATGAATTTTAAAGATGATTATAGGATAGATCATTGTACCCGCTAAATAAGGGATTAGGATGATCCGATTAGAGATGATTGACATCCGGGGTAAGTAACTCCGGAGGAGATATTTAAATTTTCATAAATTCTGCAAAAATATCAATTGTATCGTAGGCTGAGAGATACTACCTACTTGATATTGTAGTATATAGTCACAAAAAAGGGGAAAGGTCAGGGAAATACAATACAATTATTTGACATAGGTCGTTGTAGATTTACCGTACGCGTCCTACGCGTATCATAAGAGTTACTCGAGTACAATATATAATATAATGCATACTTTTTGCTATACGAGTATTCAGTGCAGAGCTTTCTCTGAAGATTCAATTATAACACATACATATGTGCTTTAAAAATGAAGTGGTCCCTAATGGGGGGTTGTGGACCCTTTTTATTGGATTTGGGGATACATCATACTATATTTCACTCCAAAATTATCTACTGTATTTACTAGTATTATAGTATCTAGTTGTATAATTTATAGATTCTTCATAAATCCTAGGTATGTCGGTTCACCCGTAAGATTAGATAGACAATTGCAATAGTAAACAAATGGGGAGATTGAGGATGAAGAATCAGAGATAAATTGCACATTGCAAATTGCAATTCAATAGAATTTCAATCACCTTTAAATTTACACCTTTCAGAATTGATCCGAGTATCAGTTCACCAACATGTAATTTAGATAGCTATTCGGGTGACCTCAATCCCCCGATTCCAGCCCATCTTTTATCTTATCTCGAGCCCGTGTTTTATCAGACTCCATTACAGCTCCCTGCATCCTTTGGAGTTACTCCCCGGTCTCTGACCCAATTCCCCCAATTCATTTCAATACTTGATTTGGAAACATCCTCCAATTACCTACTCCCTGAACCAACCAAAAATGCTTCCCTTCACGGTAAGTGCTCCCAATAAAATGAATAAAACATTCTACCTACTTCTCTTTGCGGTCAAGTTCAATTTATCCTTTTACATATAATATATTAGAACCAGCAAACCAAACCAAAGCCAATTGGAGCAGATATGCCCAGGAATCACCCAACAAATTCTTCGGAAATCCGGCTTTCAATGGGGATTGGCATCGTTTGCGGGGCTGGGGCCGTCCTACTACTCCTACTCACCTTTATTTCAATTCAATCTGTGGCCCTTATTGCTGACACGAACCGGGGAATCAACAAACTTATTGGTAAATTACCTATTTATTGAATTTTGTAAAAAATAAATGTTCTCCGCCCTAGAAGAGGTAAGATATGAACGCCAGGATCAAATTCAGAGTCCACCGGATGACCCTACGACCCTGGAAAGGGTGATCCGGGATGTAGGGATTGAAGATAAACAAGAATGTGTGACATATCCATCCCCTGATGACCAAAACAAAAATCCTGTAGCAATATTAAACCTCCAAGTTGGTTCAGAAGCTAATTATGACTGTGTCACGATCTGCCTCGACCCTCCGATTAACCAGGCCACACTTGAAATTGACAATGAGAACGGGAAATGGATGGCCAAAGGTTTTATTTCAATTTTTAATTAATATTTTTTAATTGTTTTAATTCCAAATCCAGCCAAGAAGAAAATGGCTGCAAAACACGAGGCTGCTTATCTTGCAATTATGGATTTATTTCCAGAACTTGAGAGTCAGCTGGATTACGAACCAATTAGGGAAGAGACAAGACCTTGCAGAGTACCCGCAAAAGATGAAGATATGGTCAGAGTGAAATGCTAGTGAAGGCATGTCTTGTGAGGATTTGACCAGGGTCATTTTATTAATTTTTGTACATTTTTAAGCATTTTTGTAATTGAAATAAAGCACTTTTGAGTCCTTATTCGTGAATTAGCTTAGTTGTAGGGAAATAATCAAGCCGAAATTCAGGCCCACATGGGAGGAGTGACTTGTAGAGGTCATCCATGGTCATCTCTGGTCGGAATCTTCCAAGTCTTACCCTCTGGGCTGCTTTTTTATCCTCGAGGAGCTTTCTCCGCTGCTTCCGGAGAGTGTCCACCTCGACTTGAAGTAGATGCGTGTCCTCTTCAATGACATTCAGCTCCTGTAAGTCAAAAAAAATTCATTTGAGTTCAAATTAAATTAAGGAAAAGTCTTAAACCTGAGCTAGGTCCTCATTTTCAAGGAGTAGTTTGAACCAAGCCGGGTGCATTTGCTCAAAAATGAATGCAATGTCCTCGGCGATGACATCATCCATCCTCCTTTGAGTCTCCTCCGAAGCTAGAGCTTCCTCCCAAGCTAAAAGTGTCCTCAGACTATCCCTTTCAGCCTCCACCGAGTCTTTAACCTAAAATTCCACCCGATTTGAGCTTAAATTAGTCCATTTTTGCCCCAAATTTGACAAGTTTTGATCTATAAAAATGGATTTTGCTACCAAAAGTGATTCATTTTGCTACCTGCTCCAATTTGGCGACAAGAGAAGCGAGTTCTGCTCTAGGTCCTTCAAGCTTCCCCTCACCACCTTCCTTCCAGTCCTCCAGAGCTTCAAACATTTCATTTAGGAGCCCTTTAAGCTCAGAAATCTGGCTCTCCAGCTGTAATATATATGAAATCCCGAGGGGAAATTAGCAAAATTGACCGAATAGTCAGAAATTCCGAATTTCTTTCAAGTTTTTATATTTTTCCAGCCATATCCTGTCTTAATGAGCTTCGAGGACCCCCTAGGGAGCCCCGAGAAATGTCTTCCGCTTTTTAAAATCCTTTAAAACCCCGTTAAAACTCTTTAAAAAATAGGTCAGGAGTATTTCGATGCATTTCCGGTTAAAAAAACTTCAAACACTACCAATTTCCCCTTAAATTGGACCAAAATGAGGACAACTATGATATAAATAGCCCTATGAGATAGTATTTGAGGTTCAATCACCCGTGAAAAACTCATTAAACTTTCTCCGAACGATCATTCCCTGAACTTTTGTAATACATTTGAATTTATAATCTTTTGTAGTAGAAAAACAAAGTATATTTCAATGTGCTACATGCAAATCTACCGTAGACTTTGAAGGAATTCAATTAAAAAAGTTTACCTCTCGGGTTTGGAACACCCTTTCTTTTAGAGCGTCCTCCGTGTCCTGTTTCCGGCTCCTCTGAGCACTCGCCAGCTCTCTCCGGAGTATCTCGAGCTCCACACGGACCTCCCTCAACCTCCTAGCTTTATCCTTGGTCTTTTGATGGTCAGTCCACTCATTTGTGTCCAACTCTTCCAGGATTGGATCCAATTTAAGAGCGATTTCACTCATGAGGTCGCCGTAGCTTTTGATTGCTTCTTCTGTGGACTCGAGCATGTACTGTAGAAGATCAAATAAAATATTTAAAAGCCTTTATAAATCCTATCCGAACCTCTAGGACAAATTGAGCCTTGTCAAAAGCTCTTTTTAGCAGTTTTTTCATCTTTTTATGAAGGAGTCCGTATTTGGTTTTAAGGAGTCCTCCGGCATTTGTACAGGACGAGCATGAGAGATCCCCAAAGACTCCTCCATGAGGTTGGGGTCGTGGTGGGAGTGGGTAATTTGGTCCACAGAGTGTGTCACGAAGGGATCCGCCTTAAAAAACCGGAGGATTAAGATTTTTCCGGGTAAAATTGCACTGAAACCGACCTTTAAAAAGAGATTGCTCAAATTTCCGTGTAGTTTTTTCACGGTATCCATAATTGGTGGTTGGTATAATTAATTTCTTGATGGCAGGCAGATCTGCAAGAAGTGTTAGAGCTCTATCCTCGCGTAGGATTGGAGCTGGGAGGATTTCCGGAAATGATTGGAGCTTGGGCGCGGACACGGCGTCCTTTTTACCTCGGCGTCGACCTTTTGGACCCTTGGGACCTTTGTCTCCCTTTTTATTGCCACCCCCAGAGTACATAAACAGTTCGAAAGGTGCTCCAAACACACGGGTGAAGGTCAGGAGCCCTTGAGTTCATTTTAAAAGGGGATTTTGAGCAATAAGTAGGTTAATTTACCAAATAGATCCAGATTGAATTTCCGCAACTTTGCCTTCTTTTTCATCCCTTTTTTACCCCTGGGGGTCTTCCTAGCTTTGGCCGGGGGAACCATCGTGTTTTACACCGTATATGTTGATGGCTCCACGCCAGCTAGGTTAATTGACAAACCAAGTGCCAAAAACTGAGCATTTTTTACGAGGAAATCATAAATCTAAAGTTACATATCCTTAAGGGTTAATCAATATGTAACAAATTCGGATTTATCGAGTTCTTGACCTGGTTGAACCCTGAGGAATTTATTCCAGATGGTTGAGGACATGGCATTTTAACATTGATCCTCGAGGTGTCCTACTCTCTAGAATCTCGCCTCTAATTTCAATTTAAAATTAAATGACAAAGACATCAGCAATCATAAAAATATGGAATTTGGAATCGAAAGATATTGGCCATTAATGAATTTAATTGACCATTATACAGCCCGTGCAATGTATTGATGTTTTATGTAATTTAAATAATAATTAATAAACAATTACGCAATAAAAAACACTTTTATTGAATTTCTCTTTGCGAGTCCTCGCAAATGTCGAATAGAACACGAAAAATACAATGCAATTTTCAAGTATTTTAGCCAAGGACGATGGTAGATGACCCAGGTCATCCCAGCATCCCTCCAAAGCTACCTTTAATTAATGCAATTAAAAATGCGATCATTTCCGGTCAAATTCTTTAATTATAAATTAAAGAAATACCTCCCCCACCGCCTCCTCCACCTCCACCGCCCCCTGAAAAAGGTCAAAGGTCAAGGTTATGCTATGCTTAGAGGAAACATCTACCTCCGAAGCCACCTCCTATTCCTATACTACCACCACCTCCTCCTCCTCCTCCTCCGCCTCCACCAAAGCCGCCTAGTTGAGATTTAACAGTGAAAAACAAATTTAAAATAATTAATTTTAGGATTAAATTACCACCAATTCCAACTCCAGGCATTCCTCCGCCCCAACCCATACCAGGGGATCCTCCTCCTCCACCGCCTACTCCTCCTCCCCAACCTATTCCGCCACCAGGCATTCCTCCGCCCCACCCTCCACCAGGGACACCTCCCCAACCACTACCAGTACCTCCTCCCCAGCCAGTGCCACCACCAGGAACTCCGCCTCCCCAGCCAGTACCTCCGCCAGGAACTCCTCCTCCCCAGCCAGTACCTCCTCCAGGAACTCCTCCTCCCCATCCAGTGCCACCACCACCAGGGACTCCGCCTCCCCAGCCAGTGCCACCACCTCCACCTCCGACCCCACCTCCCCCCGTTAATAGGCCATTAACAAGCTGTCCAACAGGCCGAACAACATTCCCAAGGATTCCTCCAGCTCCAGCTCCTCCCAGTCCGAGGACACCCTCTTGTGGACTCGGGGCAGCTAGGACACTCCCCAACGTAGAAATTAAAAGTAGAGTTAACTGCTGTATGATGGAAAAAATTATTTTTAAAAAATCAAGGTCAAATTTATGGTCAAAAATTACAGATCTCATGGCGAAGGCGAACAATTCCAGTCCCCGCCGACAACTCTGGGACATCTAGAAGAGCCATCATGGGCCGTGGAGCTTTTAAAACCTCGGAGTCGGACCAAAAGACAATGGATCAAGGCCATTGTCAACAGAGCAAGAATTTCTCCTTTCTCTCTCTTTCATAAAAATGAATTTTATAAAAATTAAACAAAAAACAATTTTTTAAAGCGAGCTTGGGCCGGGTGAGTAGACATTGAGGATCAAGACGCCCCAACCGTAAAGGCTCCCCCTAAAATTCGCGCCAATTCCGAGGGAGTTTTTTGGCGGTTGGCGGTTGGTAAAACCGTAAATTCTCTGCTGGATCAAAAATATTAAATTTTCAATTAAAATTTTTCATAGCAATTTATTAATGATTTAATTTAGAGGTCAAATCCGGGTCAAATCGGATTACCCGAATTTATACAAAATTAACCACCCCCAAAAGCCATTCAAAGTGCCCTAAAAAGTTTTTTAAATATCACCGAAAGTTACAAAACTAGAATTAAAATTGTCCCACAAAAAGTGCTTTATTTTTAAATTTATTTCCATTAAATTTCATTAATTAACCTCACAAAATGAACACTCCAGTGAAGTCCTCTGGATATGGACCAAGACTGGCCAATGCGAGGGAAACCCCCGTCAAGGGCTCCTCGACTGTTAAAACGACTTCCACCACTACCACCCCGAGGAAGAATTCAAAGGATGTCCCGACCTCAAACTCAAAGAAGACGGTAGAAACCCCTGTGAGGCTCAACAGCAAAGAGGATGTAACTGCCACAAAAAAGAAAAATAGTGTCAATGCGGAGCTGTCACGACTTATCGCTGAAAATGTGATGCTGGCGAGAAAGCTAGAGGATGAAACTGAAGTTCGGAAGACAATTGAGGCAAAGTCCACGAACCTTGTAAAATTAAATGAAATTAATTATCAGAATTAAATGCTGACATTTCCAAATTAATTAAATTAATCAAATTACAGGTATTTGAGATCAAAGCGTCACAACAAAAAAAGATACTCGACCTCCAGCAATTTATTCAGCTTCAAAACAAGCAGCTCCAGCAAAAAGATGACGTCATTGCAGAGTTGGAGGAGTCTATGAAGTCTGAGCGGTCTGGGTCTCGTCAAATTCAGCAAAAACTCCAGGCTGCCATCACGAATAAAGGAGAGGAGGAGACGAGAGCAGCTAGGGTATGTTTTAATTCTACTAAAAAGCATTATTAAATTTTTAAAATCATTTTAGACATGTTTTTAAATTGTTTTAAATTAATTTCAGAGCATTCGTGGCTCAATCTCCCTCATGGAATCCCAGCTAAATCGAACTACCTTTGATCTCGAGCAAAAGGTGAATGAATTGAATGCAAAGCATGCAACCGAGCTGGCCAATCTAAAGAGCCAAGCATCCTCACTCGAATATAAGCTCAGGGAACAGCTCGCTCAAAAGGATATTGAGATCCAGAACCTGGAAGGCCGCCTGGAACAAGCTCGGCTCAATCGAGAGTCTAATATGAATGAAATGGATGGTGTTATGAAGTCATATGTCAAGAAGATTAACAAGCTTGAGGTTCAACTTCAGGAAGAGACCCAGCGTTTTGCTTCTCTACAGCGTGAAATGAAGCGAACTAGCGTTGATGAAAAGCAACAACTCGAGGATGAGCTTGAAAAGACTAAGTTTGAAAAGGCTGAGCTATCAATTCGGTTGGAGTCGATCGAGAAGGAGGCTGAACTCAAGCAGACCAAGCTGGATGAGATGGGAGCATTGCTAACACGTATGGAGAATTCTATCCAGGCTGTAGAATCACAGGTTAGCATATTATAAATAAATCAAGTGTTCACAAGGGTTGCTTTTAATCATTTAAAGCCTGTTTTGTATTTTTTTAAAATTTTAATTGTATTTTTTTTATCCAACAGAGACTCGAGCTCCTTGCAAGAACCACGGAATACATTCAAAAGCATCAAGATCTGGATAAACAAGCTGGGGCTATTGAAATCCTTCAAGAACAGCTGGAGAAATCTCAATTCTCGCTGGATGCTCTCAAGGAGGAACTTGTAGAGACCAAGCATGGGAATAAAGAGTTGGAGAGGAGCCTCTTTGCGTCCACAAAAGAATTAAATAACACCAAAATTGATCTAAGGATCTCCGCAAGGGAGAGTAAGGATCTTGAGGCTAAAGTTCATAGACTTCAGGCTGAATTGGACTCGTTCCAAGAAAGAAAGGATGGGGTTGAAGAGCAGATACAAAAGTTGGAGAAGAGTGTAAAGGAGCTGGAGAGCGAGAGGGATGCCCTAAAGCTGCAGATTCAAGAGGAGAGTATTATTAGAAAGAATTTGGAGGTTGTGATTGGAGAGAGAAATGGAACAATTAAAGACTTGGAGGCTAATTCGACTGCCACTGCAAAAGGTGTGCTATTTTTATATTATTTTGAATTTGATTTAATTGATTTTAAAACTCAACAGAGCTTCTCAGCTACAAGCTTAAGATCAAAGAGTATGAGAGTCTGAGGAATACCGTTGAGGAGAGGGACAGGATGCTTCTGGAGAGGATTACTGAGGTGGAGGAAAGAGATCGCAAGATTGAGACGCTTAACTCGGTAAGTTGAGAGCTATAAAGATGGGTTTTTGTCATTTTAGCATTTTAAAATCATATTTTATTAATTTTACAGGGTATTCTGATGCTCAAACAAGCTTGCACCGTCCTCGAGAGTCAGCTGACAGAGTTTGAAGACCTCCTCACCCAAAAGGATGAACAATTATCCGAAGCTATTAAATATAGGCAAGAGTTAATTTGTTTGCAAATGGATTTTAATTCAAATTAAAGCTTTATCTACTATCTATTCTATCTACTAATATATAAATGTGACGGCGATTTTTGCATGTGCTACTTTTTTCAAATTTTTATATTTTTAATGGATTCTTCGGTGGGAAACTTAGATTTTTCATGTATATTCTTTTGACCTAGGGCATGGTCAATTTTTAATTTCAATTAACATAGAGTAGTTAGATAGCTCATGTATGTCCTGAAACGGGTAAATGGCTTGGTTTTCAGTCAGATAATATAATTCTATTTCCTTCCGCAGAAATGAGCATGAAAACAACGTAACTCTTCTCAAAGACGAGCTCCGCCGATCCAAAATTGAATCTAATGAGATAAAAAGCATGCAAATATTCGCAGAGAAGCGTGCATCACAGTCTGAGGAAGCTATCAAATCCCTGGAAGAGGAAAAGGATCGGGAAATTGCAATTCTGAGGGAAGAAGTGGCTCTAACGAAGAAAAGAGCCGAAGAAGTTCTTGATAAATACTCTACGACTTACCACAAGCTCGAGGAGGATCAAGAGAATCGTCAAGTACTCACAAATGATGTTCAAAAGCTTCAAGCCAAAAATCAGCAGCTTCAGGATGAAGCAACAAGGCTTATTCGTCAATTGGTAACCTTCAAGGAGGACAATATGAAGCTGAGTCGTGGGATGGAGGAAGCCCTAAAGAAGGGGGAAGTGTACAAAGAGAAGTAGGAATTTAAATGTCATTTGAGACAATATTAAAATATTTTAAAATGTATTTCAGGTTAGAATCTCTTAAAGAAAAGCATAGGGAGGCGGAAGTGGAGAAGGAAAAGGTTCAAGGAAAGCTCCAAGAGACTATTAGACAGCAAAACAAGGTTATTGAACTTCTTCAAATCCAAAAGGAAGAGTTAGAGGCAAAATGTGGTCGTACTTTGGTGGATAAATTGTTTGGGAGGACTCCAACAAAAGTAAATATACTTATTATGAGTAATTTGACTATCTAAAATTCTAAATTAATTTTTAAAATCATTTCCAGCCACAAAAAAGCATCGAATCCACTCCTAGGAAGCTTTTGGAGGAACAGAGGGCCCTCAAATCCCTTGAGAAAGAAAAAGAGACTCTCCAAAATGAATTGGCAGAAAAACTTCGTCTAAAAGGATCCAATGGGTCCCTGGATAAGATTAAGGCTGGTAATAATGTACAGAAATGGGTAGATGCTATTTCAACAGGAACTCTACCTCTTCCTACCACCAAGAAAGAAGAATGCATTCTCCTCAAAGATGACCTCGAACCAAACCCAACGACTCGTGTATCCCTCAAAAAAGTAATTTCCTACACCTCCGTCCAAACATCTATTGAATCCTCTGACACATCCTCCTCTGAGGCCTACAACTATCGATGACAAACTTGAGGATGTCACAGAACTCTTCCCACCTATATTTTAGCATATTTTTCTAATTAAAACTGACCCAAAAGTGTTCATTTTTATAAGGCATTTAACTCTAATTTAAATTCTGGAATGAAATAGGCAT
>JAAZTK010000096.1:0-30971 GCA_036507255.1 Megalothorax incertus | reverse complement strand
TCATTCAGATATTTGAATCCCTTTAAGGGGAATTGTTATAATTCTCGGATCAAACTAATCCTTTTTATCTTTCTCGTGCTGCTATTCGGTGTGGATCAGAATCAATGTCAGGATGATATTGGAAAAGACGAAGTATTCTCTTCAACGAGGGAATTGCAGAAATTATTGAACATTGAAGCTCAAGTTGTGGCCAAATTATCCGAATACGCTGATGAGCTGGAGAAGGAGCTTAGCCTCATTAAACGGTAATAAGTACATACATATATAAATATTGATATGTAATCTAATCAGGAATTGATTCCGTATTTTATTAGTTACATTACGGATGTTAACCTTGTCAAAAAAGCTGAGATTGACGAAAAGGAGGAAAATGAGAATGCTGGAATTGTCTCAAATCCCTTCAATGCTTTCCATATATTAAAAAGAACTACCGTTGACTGGGAAGAAGTACTCTCTACTATCAAGAATCATAATAAAAGCCAGTGTATGTCTCAAATTTAAGGCTTTTGATTCAAATAATCAGTTAAATATTAAAACATAATTAAAATCTGATTCATTAGATTTAGCGGATAATGTTATTAGCCAGAGCGAGTTACTCCCAAAATTTGATGACTTTGTCGGAGGTTCAATGGCTCTGGTTGGTCTGCAAGATACATATGGATTTAATTTGACGGATATTATTTACGGCACCATTGGAAGGACCCTGAATTTACCAAACCTTCCATTCCAATACGAACTTTCAGGTAAATTCTATTCATTTCTTTAAAGAATCTTATCAATTTCCGGTGCATATAAGATACGATAGGAGATATATCTTTGTAATAGGCAAGTTCATTCTGAATATTCATTCCTATTGTAGTAAATGCAAGTTATGGATGTTTCTTTTATCAATCATAAATATACTGATTGAAAATTTCAAACTATTGGAGTTAAAATGAGGGAAATATGAAATTTATGTACATACATGTCAAATGGCAATGGTAAGCCACTAACGAAACCTATTATGTACCTTCATATATAATGATAATTCCTAATTCCTTAAATACTCTACATTCCTAGGATAATTCCAATTTCTAATAGTATGAAATTATGAATTCGCATACAGCTATAATTATATACGAATTTTACTAGAGTAGAAGATATAGGGTTGAGGGTTTATACCAGTATTCGATTTTTATTTAAATTGTTATCATTAATTAGTAGACGATGATGATATGTTATGTGAGTCACTCGTAGGTAATATCTAATATTCTAAAATTTTGATCATTTGAAAATAGTGGATTTTTGCATTTCATTTTTTCATGTACTGAAACTTTAAGGTTTTGAATTCCCATTAGCCATTCTTGCGTCTCTTTTTTGCATGTATAGATAAGGGTCTGAGGATGAGCATACGGTAATATATTTGATTTACCATATGAGAACTATAATTCTTCGCTATGCTTAAGTGATTAGGTTTAAACTTACGAATACTTTTATATCATATCCTAAGTGGATTAGAAATAGGTAGGTACTGCCTACTTGCTATATCCGCAATTGCCGATTAGTATTACGGTTGCTTTGTTTAAAGTTAACAGAAAGGAGGAAACCCTTTTGGGTTCATGGGGTAAATTGCTAAAGGATTCAAGAGATCCGATCCATTTCTTACAAAAATAGAACTTTCTAATTGTCATTAATAGGTAAATTAATGAACATCAATTTACCTTTGTCGTATAGCTGTGTGTATGTATGTAGTAAGAATATCTGTTATATTGGAGATTGAGGGAGTTTATGCAAAATCATGAATTCAATAATGGATCTAGTGAATTGAAAAACAAATATCAGTAGTGCTAATTTGAATGTTTATTTGATTGTCCATAGCTCGGGATTGCCTCTTTTTGGGCAAAGCTGCATTTAATAAAGGACTGTATGATAGAGCAATTGGATGGTTGGAGACTGCCTTGTTACGGTCCGACGAGGAAGCCAGGACTTCTTTTGCCACTGCAACAAAGGATGAAATAATGCCATTCCTTGAAACTACCAAAAGAGTTGTAAGAACCTATTTCTTTTTCCTAGCCTATAAGAAATCTCTTAAATAATTAGAGCGATTGGATGGTTGGAGACTGCCTTGTTACGGTCCGACGAGGAAGCCAGGACTTCTTTTGCCACTGCAACAAAGGATGAAATAATGCCATTCCTTGAAACTACCAAAAGAGTTGTAAGAAAGATCTATTTCTTTTTCCTAGCCTATAAAAAATCTCTTAAAATAAGATCAGTTGAGGATTGTCATCTTCTGGGTCTAATCCTCAAAAGATTTCCTTAAATTGATTAACTGTGCATTTACACAAATCCTAATCAATCTCCTTAAAATAGCATGACGATGTTTTGGAAAAACGAGGACCATTGGGTGACAATTGGCAAACTTTCCTAAAGCCAATGAATGTAAAGTTGGCCAAAAAGAAAAAGTACCAGTTGATGAAGGCTTATAAGCCCAAGCTTTACCAACCGATTGCATCTCACGAAGAGAACGAAAACTTTAAGCGTCTTTGCAGACATGAAAACCTGAGGGTAAAAGATCGAGTGTATACATTTAATGCTGTTCTAATTAATTATATTTTTATCATTTCACAGAGCCCCAAAATGGATGCTCCACTTAGGTGCAGATACAAAAGCCGAAACAATACCATCTCAGTCATAGGCCCCTTCAAAATAGAGGAAGTCTCAAACACCCCATACATTGTCCTCATCCACGATTTTATGGGCGAGGAGGAAATGTCTTTGTTCAGATCAAGTGCAAGTTCACGCCTCAAGAGGAGTCTTCATCAAGGAAAGAACGGTCATTATGTTGCCACCGATGTTCGGACTAGTAAACAGTAATTGAGCCTTATTTACACTTACAAAATATGAATGTTAAGATGAATGATGATACTATATAATATTTAATAGGTCTACATATTTTATTTAATATTAAGGATACGTACGTATGCTATAATAACAAAGTTCTTTGATACTTGAAATCAATTCAAAGGGTTCTGCTAATACAGTATTACTGATCCTGAGTACATAATCATATCTCTGTATTGCACTTTATTAGGATCTACAATACATGATATATATCGTATATAGTTATAAAGTATAACTATTAGTATTATTATTATAAATTGTATTAGTATTGTATATCTAACAACTACAATTTATAATTTATCTGTAATACCTAGATCTTCTGTATTGCAATTTGCAATATATAACTATATATACAGTAGATATTTATGAAGGAAACGCTTTGAACATTAATTAATCATTGACGTCATAACCTTAATGAAAATTTCCAGTGTTTAATAATGAATATTTATGAATATTAACTAAATTTTTAAATATTTCAGAGCGTGGTTAACCTCAGAGGACAATCCTTTCGTCGATAAAGTCAGTCAGAGGATAGCTGAAGCTACTGGTATGAATTAATTTTATACTTATCCTTAGTATATATTTAACTGAAGTTTAAAAGTGTGCTGATATTATATAACTATATATATTTTTTTACGTAAACAAAGGTCTTACAACTTTTCCTGAAAACGAGGCCTCCGAACTATTCCAAGTTGCCAATTATGGAATGGCAGGCAGATATACCCCACATACTGATTTTATTACTGGACAAGATCATTACACCAATCCAATAGAGATAAGGAGAGGAAATAGGATTGCTACTTTTATGATTTATGTATGATCAGATATATTCACCTTCTTTATATTAGTATAGTACCTAATGCTAAACTAATACTAGTACTTCTGTACGCCATATATAAGTAGGTATATTTAATCATAGGTTCTAAAACTTGCTACCTAATTCTCTTATAGCTGGAGAATGTTAAAGCCGGTGGCAGTACAGTTTTTCCACTGATTGGGGCCAAAGTCAGACCTAGTAAAGGGATGGCAGTATTCTGGTGGAATCTCAAAAGAGACGGAGATGGGGATCCTTTAACTCGTCACGGTGCCTGTCCAGTAATATACGGCGAAAAGTGGAGTAAGTGTCAATTATGAATACACAATGTAATAAGAGTATTGTAATTAATACTGCAATTCATTTAAAGTTGCAAACAAATGGATTCGAACTAATCACCAAATGCTCAGAGCTCCCTGTGTACCCAATAATGAAGAGTCGTTTAGAGAACTTTGAGATTTTTTCCTTTCTTCAATATGAACTTGTCATTAATTAATTATTACTCTTATTTATTTTTGTTACTCAAGATTGATTGTTAAAAATTTCAACAAAAAATTGATATTAAAGTAAAGTTAAAATATAAACCTATGGTAGTAGTAGTACCTATATAGGTAATATCTAGACAAATCATATCGTAATTAGTACTAATTAGTAGGTGTCTTGACCTTGGGTTTAATAACTAATTGATTGAATAGATATATAAGTAGTAGTACAAATATATACTTATGTATATTTACTCGTAGTATATATGTAGAATAATCAAGCAGTCATGTAAAAGATGAAAGAAAAAAGGAAAGGAATCGAGTATTATATTTTCATATCACGAACTCGCCTCGCATTACATAATTTACATAATACATGGCCATCAAGAGGGTAACATCCTCGACCTTCCGCTTCACTCCGCAATAAGAGTCCACAGTCCTAAAAATTGAGGTAAATTATGCGAGATTCGTAAAATAAAACAAATAATATATACCTCGCATTTATAGCAATTAACGTGAAAGCTTCTATCCAGTGCAACTACTCGTACTGTCTCTTCTCCATTTTTTTGTTCAGGCATGATTGGCATATGACAAACGCTACACCGAGGTGCGAATTTCCTATAAATTATAAACAAAAGTTTTAAAACATGAAAATGATATTTTGTTGAAAACCTGTGAAAGTCTTCAATACAGTAAATCTGATTCGCAGCATCAATGGTAAATTGAATCCCCTCCAAGCTTTTGGCACATACGACACAAGTAAAACATTTTGGATGGTAAGGCTTCCCATTTGCTCTCAGAATTCGATCCACAATTGTTTCTTCACAAACGCAACATTTCTCCAATCTTGATAGATAATCCTTTTCACAATAAGGTTTCCCATCAATATGGTAGAAAAAGGACTTTCCCTGAAGTGCGCATTCACAGACTCGGCATGTGAAGCAAGAAATATGAAAAATCTGTCCAATTGCTGTACAACCAGTCCCTTCTCCAACTACTTGTTCCCCACATCTTGCACAAATCCCTAATGAAATGAAAAACATATATTTCAAAATACGTATATTTCATGTTTAAATTAAAGCTCAAAATTCTATCAGTACCAAAAAAGACTTCATTCTTCCGAAGAGAGTTCATAAGTAGATCCGTTAACTCGTCAATCTCAGCCTCTTTGGAATGAATCAGCTCTTTGTAAGGGGTCTTTTCAATCACCCTCCTTTGAATACTTCCAGTTTGTGAATCTGGCCTAGGAACAATTGGCTCGTATATACTTTCAACAGCAGAGGAAGAACTCTGTTCAAAATTAAATTCCAGGGGGCCATTAATGCAAAACCACGAATATGAACTATACAAATATATTGTTTTTGAAATTATTTGTACCTGTGAATAAGCCTGTGAAGGAGACGCATATCGTTGAAAATCCATTTGTTGCTTCGATAGAGGATTATAATTATTATATTGGCTCGGATGAACTGGTCGTATATCGGAATAACTTGTTCCATTGGCATTCGCCTCCATTCGAAGTCGGTTCTCTGTAATTCAAAACATTTAATAAAATTATATATACCTACAAAAAATAAATCAGCTATTTAAAATCAGGGAAATGCAAGATAATCATCCTAATAGTAAGTTAGATATAATTATACATTGCAACTTGATTGTTCATATTATTTATTTATCTATGAATCATCAATATGACTCGAATTCTAATAAAAATAATTATTGAATGTGAATTAACAAAAAATAATTTAGGGGACCCATTTTAAAATTAACATGTAATTGATATTGGAATTGACTTACGGAATGCAGAATTCAATTCACAGTAACTGGAACTTGTACTATTTCTCTTTTTTAGATCGGAATTATCCATTTTTATTAATTATTTAACTTTCTAGTTTAATTAATTAAAAAATTATTATAAAAATATTTTGGTCCCATTGCATTGAATTAAAAATATTTCAATGGGCTTCATTTAGGTCTGCGAGGAATCAGCTAGGATTTAAAAAGTCGAAAAATAATTTGAGAGAACTCTTTGAGCCAAAATAATTTTTTTTTACTTCTATATAATTAAAAATATTCTAATTAACGAGGTAAGCGTTTTAATTGATATTTTGCCATCTTGTACGCCAAATAAGGAAGTGCTCACGATTCGATTAGAATTTGAATTTTGAATCATAAGATTTATTTACGATTCCTTGCACTTTTTGAATTTCTCATGCACTTCATTTTGCAATTTATAATTTTCATAATTTGTATTTTAAATCTTTGATTTTCCGATGCATAATTTCTATATTCTTTTTCATTTCAGGCAAAGCCACCAACTGGGATCAATTGGTGTCAAGCCGCTTGAGCATATATTGTCAATGGACTAAATTTTGAATGACTGACAAGAAAGGAAGCGAAATGGGGAGCAAACACGAACATTATTCTGTAAGTAAATTAATGCTAATTAATACTACATAATAATAAGATTATTATTAATTTATATCCATCAACTTAATATAATTATAATTATATTTGCACCTCAAAATGAAATATAATTATATATTATATTATTTCCTGAGAATGTCAGTCAACTCATAATTGTATAAAATGCAAAGAATAGAATGATCGAATCAGGGTTTTAATTTTTAAGTAAAATATACTGGGAATATCAAATGAAATTAACCCCCGTTTTTGCGAAATAAAAAGTTTATGCCATTGACTCGTGGGTACAATACAAGGAATCATCTCTTAAATATCCTCTCTGATGATCATTCGAAAAGGAATGTCAATGGTGAGTTGACCATGCACATACTTTTTTTTCAAATAAAACATTTGCAAATAATAAGCAAAATTAATCATTTCATTCCCAATATTCCAAATAGGAAATATTTATATATCTTCTAATGTTTCTATTGTATATACACAGACAGATTTCCCCCCTTCTAATAGGTAAATGACTCAAAGGATCGAGATCGGGATTCTGATGAGGATGAGTATTATAGGAGGAAGAAAAGTTCAAAAACTAGCAAGAAATCAAGATCGAGAAGCAGGTCCAGGTCAAGATCTAGATCAAAGTCAAAGAGAAAGGACAAAAGATCGAGGTCACGAAGTTCAAGCAGAAGGTTTGTTAATATTTTTGACAATTAATATGTTATACGAATAATAATTACGGATATTTACAGTCCAAATAGATCTCGGAAACACAGTCATAAACACAAAAAACATGGCCATCATTCGAGGAGCGATTGGGATTTCAGAGATCGGGAGAGGGTAGACCGAAGAAGGAGGCGAAGCAATTCAAGGGAAAAGAAATCACATGGTATATTTAAACACATAATTGAATTTTAAATTATTCTCTTTATTTTTAAATATATTTTTATAGGTAAATCAGATGATAGGGATAGATCAAAAGTTTCATCCCACGAGAGGAATCCTACTGTACCCAAGTTTGATCCGTCTAAGCTTGTTGAACAAGTTGAGAAAAGGAAGGCTTTATTCAGCAAAAAAGTATGATGTGAACTTTAAGAATTTGCGCCAAATAAATAATTTGGTAATCTAAATTTTAATTCGAATATCATTTATTAAAGGATAAACCTGAAGCACAGACGTCCACAACTTCAGTCTTGGAAACAAACAACCTTTCAAGATGATTCTGATGGGCGAATGACTGCAAAGTTTAAGCGTTTAATGGGGATGAAAGAGGAGGGAGGGTCAACATCCAATCCCAAGGATAGTAGAAAAGTAGCGACACAAAGTGATGAATACTTTGCAAACTTGGAAAGGCAATATGAAGTAGCACGTGGTAAGTTGTCAATAAATTACAATTTTCTACATGTGAATTTACTAATCTTGAATTATTGCATTTAGCAACTACTCATACTCAACGAGGTCTTGGACTTGGATTCGGCACTCGATCGTTTATGGATAAATAATTCGGATTTTTCAATTCTTTACTACCTCTACAAATAATAATAAATTATTATTAATAATATAGGATAAATAGGTTCACTGTCCAAATTAGGGTTCCCGGAGAATTCTCAACCATCATATAATATTATAGCATAAGTACTACTTGAGTTTCCAAATCTTTGAAAGACAATGAAAATGGATTGAATTAAATTGATAGTTCAGCTATCTATCGTATCTTAAATTCTTATAATACGAGTATGCATGGCGAAATTTTGTTAATCATATTTTTATTAGTAAATTAGCTATTCCAACATTTTATAATATTTTGATAATTTAAAGTTTGAAGCGATATTATTTGTACGATTCTATATTATTAGGAGGATTCAATTTTTTACTAATTGTTCTTGTTCTTAATCTTATATCTAATATAAATCTATAGGGTTATCTGTATTGTAAGTAGTACGATAACTTGTCTTGTTTGTATCCGTATGATTACAGTACCTATATAAATTGATCGATACTTGTTAAGCCGTTGAGCTAAATTAAATCAATATTATATCATTTTTATTGATTTACAACTTGTAAAAAGAGACTTTTATTATTTTTTGAACCAAAAAAAAAATAAAATGCGGACAAAAAATTAATTATATAAAGTATAGAATTTTTTAAAATTCCGATATACTATAGTTAGTAGGTACTACTACAAAGTACTATGTACAATATATTGTACGTTGAATGCATATATTATATATTATTGGTAGTAATAGATCAAAGTTGGAATTAATTTGCCAAATCGGCGAAAAAACGATAAAAAAGTAAATTGATCAGTCTTTTACATAAATAAAAGTTGAGCAAAATATAATAATTATTTAGCTAATAGATATATATAATACAATAATATACGTTTTTTTCTTTGGCATAATATCGTAATAATAATAGGAAATTAATAGAAATAGAAATAGAAAATGATATTTGGTATTTCATTTTTTATATCCATCACAAATTCACATTAAAATACATAATTTATTTTTAAAAAAGACATGAAGATGTCGACATTAGGTACATTTCTAAAAATCTAATGATTCCTAAGTCTAAAATAAATTCATTTCATTCTACGAAACTTAAAAAGAAATTTTAGGCGTTTTGTTAAAACAATAGCTTTCACACGATTAAAATACACTTAATTTTTACCTCTACCTAAATGAATAAAAACTTCTTTTACGTAATTCATTACTTGCTCCCATGCTGGAGTGTCTTGGTTGTCGTTTGAATTCAAAGGGTTCCAGCATTTTGTAACAATTCCTGACGATTGGGCGACTTAAAAGAAAATGAAATAAGGATTTATTGTTTATGCCTTTATTGTATATGCATATATTACTTTATTGTATAAAGTAATTATACATAGATATCGTATTAGTACCTCGAAAGGCTAGCTCAAAATTTTGGACTCGGTTCTCGGACTTTAGGGATTCATAGGGGATCTTTTCGGGTAGGAGAGAATGAAGAAGAGCACAAAGAGCCATTCCATTTTCCCAGCTCGTGCTAAAGTTAGTAATATCCATATTTTTATAGCCAGTGGTTCTGCTTTGACACCATTTGAGGAGAGCATTTCTTCGGGATCCCCCGATTTTAACAAGGGCAGACAAAGGATCCGAGTCATCTCGTTCTAGATGTAATTAATATGAAAAATTTTAATTAATAATTTTAAATGAATGGATTGGAAATCAGTTTGATGCTTACCCAATATAAGTTTGCTTTTAGATTCCTCAGAATTATTAGTTGAAGACAAATGGGATCTGAAAGACGTTTGAATAGCATCGTTCGAATGTTGATTTATCCTATTGAATTGTACTATTTGGCTTGTCTCTATAAAGGTTGAGGGCTGATTATTATTTGAAATTTCATTTTGAACTGTAGAGGAAATATTTTCCTTGTTCGAATCTAATTCGCTTTGGCCATTTTGTACTGTCATCAATTGGCTATCATCAGCTTGGATCTGTCCATGTGTCCTATTCCCTCCAATCTCTGATTCTTCTTTACTCTCAATTTGTCTGATTCTTCCGGCTGCTTCTTTTTCCAAGAGTTCTTTCTCAAGAGCAATAATCTTTTGCTGGAGAAGAACATTCTCATTTTGCAATTGTATACATTTTCCCTCTGCTTCCGCCTTCAAATCATTAGCTGCTCTCACCTTCATTTAAGAGAAAACATCAAATAATATTTATTCTTTATGCTCTTATATTCTTTATGCTCTCACCACAAGAAGAAGATCATTTTTAAATTTTTCCATTTCTTCCCTCTCCGCATTTAATATCCCTTCATTTACTTCATATTTTTCTGCCCAGGATTTAATTTCTTTCTCTTGCAATGCCAACTGAGTCATAATCTCTTTATTATCCTCCATTCTTCGCCTTCGTTCATCTTCCCGAATTGTTTTGAGCTCATTCTAAGATAGAAATGAATATATTTAGANTTCCCGAATTGTTTTGAGCTCATTCTAAGATAGAAATGAATATATTTAGATTTAGCTCTAGGTACATTTTAAATTAAACTCACTTTCAATGAGCTGATCGATTCGTGAAGAGACTCAATTTCATGATTTTGAAGTAATAATTTGGATTTTGCATGCTCGAGTTCTGCCTTTGAGGATATCTTGATTGGATCATCAGACACAGTCAACGAGTCCAGGTTTAGAGATGTTTGAGAGGCGATATATCCCCTTCTTTTCTGTGAACTTGAATTAACTCTGGATCCCTTTGAAGATTCATTATCGGATCTCCTACCGAAAAAAGATTTAAACTTCATGTTATTAATTTACAAGAAATTGACAAAATGTTAGTGAACTATTGGGGATGGTTGATTTATTAACACTGATTCGAGTTTGTTCTGGCAAGACTCTTAAAGTAAATGTGGAAGTGGATTTCATTCTTAATTCCTTATATCCATATTATACTGTATATAGCTAACGGATCGGGTAGATTACTTATTCAGTTAAGAATGTTTTATATGCATGAGTCAATACTCTTAAAAAAATAATCTGATACTGATAGTGATAAACAAACTACGCCAACTAAGCTTTGAATATCTAAGAATCATTCATAATCATATACCGTACCTACATACGGATATCAATCGTAATACAAAGGATACTGGGAAAAAGTATGAGTTTAAAGCGAGTCTTTATAGGAAATTTAATGCAATACCCCCATTTTCCGACGAGTATATCTACAATATTACTATGTAGTATAATATGATTCATATTATATGAATATACTGTATGTAACAATATGAATATACTATATATGAATGTACTAATAGGTAAATGCCACAAAGTACCCAAGGCCTACTGTAGTAAGCAAAGTACATACTATTCAAAGTTATATTTATTCATTACAATCGCTAATCGCTATCAAGATTAATATATCGTACAATTTATTAATAATACAAATTAAAAATTGCTGGATATATAACGTATATAGACTACGAGTATAGAGGATATTTCCTGAGTTTGTGGACTCTGAGTACTAGTGGTAGTAATACTACTACTGCTATATCTGTACTTTGTTTTGATTTAGGTAGGCGCAAAGGAAACGAGTGATTTGAAAGATTTCTACAATTAGGAATACAATGTGTAATAAGTAATTATTATCATATGGAAATGGAATATAACTTAAGCTAAGCAATATTATTCAACAATCATAATATGCTTTAATTCCTATGAAAGAAATAAGCTTTCTAATTATAACTAGATAAAATTTCAATCAACTAATCCAAAATGTAGTTAAGTATCGTATAATATTAATGTGGTATTCATTCTAACTGTAACATGGCCTGGGCAAATTAATTGATGCAAAAATAGGATTAAGTTTTAAGACTTATCATTTTTCTATGTATGTATCTACATGTTTATCTATCGTATGTATGTACATATGAGATCTATAGAATGAAATCTTTTATATTTATGCTCTATTTCACAAAATTGATACCAAAAGACCAAAGCATATTCGCCGTGTACGGATATGAGTGACCTGATATATGTATAGTATAGATAGTAGGTAGTAGTACTATCTTGTGTTTAATGAACGAATTTTAAAAAATAACTTGTATTCCATGATTTACTTATGATAAATTATGAAAGGATCACTTACAATCTAAAAGTTTGAGAGGAAGGTAGAGAACTTTCCTCAATCATTTCAATATCATTGATGTCCAGAGTGCTTTTGGATCTTTTACTTTTGCAGAAACGAGAATTCAATCGAAGCTTCTCTTCTCCCTCAGATGAAGGGTTACGTTCTTCATCTAAGAGAAGCCCTCGGACTTCAGCCCGGCTTTTGCTACTTGCTAGGGTGGTTGGAGTACAGTCAGTTGACCCCTTTATAAGGATCCTCCTCCGGGGTTCGCTTTTGGTGTCAATAGGGAGCTTTCTCCCACTATTTGGCGTATTTGCTGATGCAGAACTTTGATTTGAATGAAGTCGTCGAGCTGAAATGGGATTGATTGACGTACTATTATTCCAGTCATTCCTCAATGGGTAAGGTCCAGTTGATATTTTGATTTTGGACGAATCATTCTTCCTTGTATGGAATGAACTCTTCATTACTTGGAGTTCTGGACATGAAAAGAAAACAATATATAATAGGATTTAAATTAGTACAGTGGAACTGTGAACTAATTAGGTGGTTTAATTTCCTGGTTAATTGTTTTGTATTTAGATAATGACTTTGCTAATCTAATCTATTAAACAAAACTCATTAACAAGAACATAAAAAGAACCTATCTAATCTAATTATAATTTTCATTTTGTGTAATGTAAAATTAAAACATAAAATCATAATATCGGCAAATTGCCCTGTACCTACATATTATATTATTGTCATAATATAAATTACTGTACATTAGACATCCCCTATTAAGATTTTACATTGGGGGACTAATTACTAAAAAGTTTACAAAAATAGCTATAATACTACTTAGGTCCTAGGAATAGTAGTTTTTTGTCCTAACTTAAAATAGATGGAATTACATCCTGATTAGTGACCTGAAAATGACCGATATCCTCCAAAACAAGATGTTATATTGGAT
Organism: Megalothorax incertus; assembly: GCA_036507255.1. Classification (NCBI taxonomy): domain Eukaryota; kingdom Metazoa; phylum Arthropoda; class Collembola; order Neelipleona; family Neelidae; genus Megalothorax; species Megalothorax incertus. Next base: position 17,825 of record JAAZTK010000096.1, on the reverse strand, counting down.
TCAAATTTTAAAATAGTCTCATTCTCACCATTTGTCCAACACATGCTGATGATATAATTATATCAATCGGTGATCTCCAAATTATAATAAATTATGCCATATTTTTATGCTACTTGAGTCTTGTTGATATTTTGGGCCTATACTTATAGGGCCTGTTTTAAAAAGTTCTATAATTCTATTGCAATTGTACTTTGATTTCAAGAAGTAAAATTTATCAAACTAAAAGAAAGATTTAAAATATTAATTTTGTATTAATCGAAATTATGTCATCGCCACATTGCATTATTAATTAACAATAAATGTTATTTGAATTTCTGAAATCATACTTGGAATGTTCATAAGATTTAAGCAATTAATTAACAAATTGTAATTTCAATCTTCATGATCTCAGGATCAGATCGAAAAGTTTCAAAAGTTCCACAATTACATGTAAAATATTTAATAATTAAGTTAATTACCAGAATGTCCAAATGTTAGTATACGATAATATGTTATTTGAGTTGTCAACTTGTCAGCCCCGTTGTATTAAAGACGTTAATTACGCCAATTTAAGTAAATATGAAATTTTGAGGTGTGTTTTTGTAGATTTTTTTCAATTTTTTACTAATAAGTGTACTATTATTAATTGGTTAAAATTGTTAAAACGTGTCAAATAGACAACTATTTTCAAGAGCTAATTTTGATAATTAAAAACTAATTGGATATTGATTCCTGGAAGGAAATCCCAAGATTCAAAATTGACACAACATTTTTTGGAATTTCAATTAATTTTTAAAATTTGGTGCTTTTGCCTTTGGCCGCTAAAATCTAAATGCAAATAACTTTGACCGTTTATTTTTTCAAAAGCGCCTAAAAAACCACTTATTGAAGAGGCATTTATTGCGTATTTTTATAATATACCTACCAGATTTTTTATAGTCATTAGAATTAATTAAAATATTAATAAATAATGATATATCATTAATACACAGGATTAAAAACTACAAATTGAGGCGTTGAAACATTCATCTAGGCAAATTTTTATTTTTAATATTAAAGGTATATCAAAGGAATTGTCATTCATGTATTAAATCAAATTGAGTTACTCAATAATACCCATTCTTAATCAATTGGCTATAGAATATAGAATGTCATTACTTAATAATTGATATATCCAATAAAAATTCAATTAAAAAATTCAATTTTAAGGCCTCATAAAGGGCCTCTTCAAATCTCATCTTACCCCAATTTTTTAGGTGCTCAATGAGTCCAGATGGCGATATTATATAGGAAAGTTTTCTTATATGATATCCCTATTAAATTATAGGTATATATAGGATTTTATTCGTTATAAAATCCCAGACAGTGAAATCGTAAAATTAAATTAATTAAAATCAATCCCTTTACAAGTCAATTAACCCTTTAGAACTGAATAGGATTAAAGTAAAATTATGTTCAATATATTTGAAAACATTGCGACCCTTCAGAATAAAATAAAAAGTGTTTATTTTAACGGATAGTGGAAAACAAAAATTTAAACAAGAAACTTTTTAATTTAAAAATTTAAAATTGTGTTTGTTTTGCATTATTTTAATTAATTTTATCGGAATGAGAGACAGTTTGGTGAGTTTTCATTTATTATGAATAATGCACGTATATAATATATCAAATTGATTTAATTGGAATCTGCTTTTAAAAATTGAATTTTAACAAGAGTTTTGTTTTTGTTTTTATTTTTATTTCAGGATCTCTAAATTTAAATTAAAGGTGAAATATTGGCCAAGGCCAGGACATTAAATAAATATGAAAATGGGGGGAGGAAGTAACGAGGCAAGCCTGGGGGTTAACCTCAGGTATGTTTTATTTCAAAATTAAAATAACCTAAATACGAATTTGATGGTTGACCTCTCAATCTCCTTTCTCTGTAGGGTGACTGCTCATTCGAATCAAGGAGGAAGGAAATACATGGAAGATATGTTTTGTGTAGCGTATCAGCCGACTGTGGATGATAAAGATCTCCTGTACGCTTATTTTGGAATATTTGACGGGTATAACTTCATGAAAAGAATTGAAACGAGGAGAAAGTTTTGAAAATTATCTATTTTTTTTTAAAAAAATTGACATTAACAGATCATGGGGGGAGAGATGCAGCAATTTATGCAAAGACTCATTTAATGGACTTGATAGTGTCCCAAAAGAATTTTTGGTCAGATGACGATGAGCTGGTTTTAAAGGCAATCAAAGAGGGATTTATTAATACTCACATGGCCATGTGGAAAGAATTGGATCGTTGGCCTAAAACACCGTCAGGCCTCCCCTCCACATCCGGCACTACGGCCAGTATATTATTTGTCCGACGAGGAAAGATATATATTGGACACGTAGGAGATTCTGCCATTATCATGGGATATCAAGATCCAGGTATAAAGATTCTAGACCAATTTTTCGAATACATTTCTAAATTCTCTTTTACTTTTTTTTATTAAAAAAGGAACCCTTCATTGGTCTGCAAAATCTTTGACAAGAGATCACAAGCCTGAAAGTTTAGCCGAGAATAGCAGAATTACTCAGAGTGGTGGAAAAGTTATAAATAAATCAGGTGTACCTCGTGTTGTTTGGAATCGGCCAAGGATAGGGCACAAAGGGCCTGTGAGAAGATCCACTAGAATTGATGAAATACCTTTTCTTGCTGTAGCACGATCTTTGGGTTAGTTTATTTATATTGATTTTATTTTAAAGCTTTAAATTATAACAATTGCAACGTTATATTTAGGCGACCTTTGGAGCTACAATTCATCCCTTGATGGTATTTAAATTTTTATAAAAATAGGACAAGTGATAGAATAGGGTTAGAGGCGTTTCGTCCTTCCTTGGACTCATCAGTATACTGGTATCAAGTGTAGACGCCTATTGCGCCATATTTAAAATTGCTAAACTAGTTTTTGAAAAATCTAATTAAAAAAAACTATTTTTTGAAAAAGAATTTGTGGTCTCTCCTGAACCGGATGTCTGCGTTGTTGATATTGACGTGGCTATTCATCGATGCTTAATTTTGGGAAGTGACGGTAAATGAAAGGATTTATTTAAAATAAATATAAAATATGCACTAATAATGTTCCCGAATCTCCACCTTTATATATAAGGCCTTTGGAACATGTTAAGCCCACAAGATGCCGTGAATTCAGTATATTTTGCTGAAAAGAACAATGAAAGGACCATACTAGCAGCTCCAGTCGATGTCCCAGCCTCACACCTAAAGAATTGGATCAATCCTTCAAAAAGACTTGTAGACAGAGCGTTGGATAGATGGTTTAGCCATAATCTGAGAGCGGATAATACATCTGTTGTAACTGTTGTAATTGATCCGCCTGGACCTCCAAAAGCTCAAGGCTTTCGCCTTCATCAGAGAGCTCAAATGGCTCGACAGTCTGTAATCCCTACATCCCCTATTATCAAGACACCTAATGCCATTTTGGTGAATATGGTACCAACTCCGGGCTCCTCCACATCCTCTTCTAGTGATCCAATTTCCCCGCAACCTCAAATCCCTTCTCAGCAATCTCCACTTTCAACTGCTCTACAACCCCCCACCCAAGCGCCATTACCCCAGCCAGCCCTACCAACATCTCCCTACGCTCGCCTCTTTTTAGCTAAAAGTAAACTTTCCGCTTCTTCCTCGCCGACACCCAAAGACACGTCAGTGCATCTCAAAGAGCCCAAGTCGAAAGAACCTTGTATTTCTAATCAAAGTTTAACCACAAGTTCAGATTTGCCCACTTCCTCCTCATCCTCTATTGTAAGTTCACACGCAGATATCTCTACTTCGCCACTACCGCCAACTTTACAGCCTATACCATCACCGAGAAGTGATAAGAAAAGAAAGAGGACTGAGAGATCGAGGAAGAATGTGATCAAAAAGTCTAACTCTGAGCAAATGGCTACTAAATCCACTCGTCACACTTCCTCACTTCCACCGCCTACTGACCTGAGTGACGTTGATAAATCTTTAAATGTGGAGTCTACCACGGATGACGTTCAGATAAACGAAGTATCAAGTTCATCCGACTCTTCCTCCTCATCCTCCTCCTGTGCTAATAAAGAAATTGTCAATGGGAGAAATCTGCGAAGGAATCAAAAGCTGCAACAAAAGCCGAAAACAAGGCTGGCGCTTTCAAAAGGTCTGAAAAGTTCAATTTCACCACAAAGTCTTCAGACTCAAAAGAAATTGGCAACTCGTTCCAAAAAGATTGTACTCAGACCCAAGCTGAGCATTACAAATGCCCCGAAAGCCGAACCATCGACCAAACGGAGGAAAATTATCCCCCTTTCTTCGGTAAAATAAATATTTTAATTTTTAATTATTTTGCATCATTTCACCAAATATGAATTTTTCTTTCCAGGAAAGTAATTCTACTCTCTCCCTTCGATCTTCAAAGGTTAAATTGGAAGAAATTAAAAAGACTCTACCAACAAAGGTGAAACCTCTATCGCCTCGAAGGAATCTCCGTTCCTCAGCCACCCGGAAAGGCGATTTCTCTACCCCTCGAATGGTAATTACCCGAAAAAGAGGAAAGAACTGCTCCTGTTAAAATAACTTTAACAATTTTTATTTAGTTTAAAAGGTATATTTTTAAAATAAGTATTTGTAATGCTAGTAGAAGTTTATGAATTTCTACTATGATATTTAATATCACTTTATCGTGCGCTATAGTCTTATATCTGTACTACGTAACTACAATCTTAAATACATATTATGAATTTATGATATATCGTAGCAGTACTTTAAATTACCTACCTATCTCTTATCGTACATTATATTTATGAAATTATGAGTTATGAGTGACTAATTTCCTAACAAGTACAGCAACTACTGATAATTTAGCCTACGGATATAATGATATAAGTAAAATTTCTTATCCCTGAATAACTACCTAATATGATTTATGTATATTAGTATAAAGGTTCAGATTTACGGCTAATATTATTCTTACTTACCATTTTCTAGTACTGTGCTAGGGCATATTTAAGAAATTAGTAGGATTGTATGATTGATTGCATTTAGAGTTTTACGCTATTTCAGATTTTAAAACTCTATTTCTTTCTATCATCTTTTCATTGTTCGCATCTTCGATATTAAACCTATCTCTCTTATTTTTTGTGACCCAGATTATTATAAGTATTCGGATTTATTTAAATGTTATTTTGTGCCATTATAATGTAATGATTACATATATGATTGATTATGCATTATAATTGCTAATTAGAATTTTTGTCTATTTTAATTATGCCCTATTTTTTAAACTTTCATTTTTAATTCGCTTTGATTAATCAGTTGGGTTCAATTATAATAATTTTAATGGTCGCACTTGCATGTAATTTATTTTATAATCACACTAACATTAACCTATCCTACTTGACTTTATATATTTAATTGACGGTATATTACTATTATGATATTTGATTTAAACTTAGGATTAATCATATTTATTGTTGATTTTTTAGTAATTATAAATTAAAAGTCTTGTAGTGTCTACCCCCATTTACTATAGGTATTTAAGGACTATTCGATTATCGAATTTCGATAGAGAGAGTTGATACAATTAAAAAATTTTTAATACGCTGCATTCTATTTTTAAATGATATCGTACTAGGTACTTTACTTAATTAGTGGTATTACTTACATGTTAGTATTATGTTATATATATGTACTTGTGAATATATGCCAAGTCTACTTTGATCATCACTTTAATAATAATAATAATATAACGTAATAAATATCTACCTACATTTAATTCGGAATCCGAATGATAAATTGCAACACTTTTTTTTCTCAATTAATTGTATGTATTTATTTTCATAATTTAGGTTTAAGGCTAAAATTTTTACAATTGTACCACTAAACTTTTACTAATCCTAAGACTTTCACATTTTAAACTTTAATATAATTTCAATTAAAATATTAGCGCTGTTTATTTTTTTGGGTCAACTTTCATTTTTTATTTACAAAATCCTCTCCCGTCTTAATGTTGGTCTTCAATTCTGGCATGGCTTTTTGTATAAGATCTGGAGGGGATTAAAATTAAATTTCATGTTAATTGTTCATAATATGAATATTTCAAAATATATTGTATAAATATATTGTAATGCAATATTTAATACTAACCTTGTTCAAACGGAGTAAGTTTTCCCAAACCGAGATTTTGCTCCACTCCATTAGGCTACGAAATATCGTACAATAAAAGAGGTAAATCATATATGTACTATAAAGCCAATTCTCAATTTGACATGTTTTCCCCACACAAGTAAATTACAAATAAGACAGATTTAATCATTTAAGGAACTTACCCCAAGAAGAATTGGTGTAGCAAAATAAGTAGCTTCTGTTACATCTGACTTGACATAAGCACATTCTACTACACCTTGCTCTCCCTTCATTGCTCTCAAAAGGGAGAAAGTGAAACGGGCACCAGCGTAAGCCATTGAAAGTGTGGCAGATCCAGCTCCAGCTTTACATGCAAAGGAATTTAAATAAAATCTTTTATAAATAAGGCACAACATTACCTTTAGCCTTTACGACTTCAGTTCCAGCATCTTGAATTCGCAATGTGAGCGCCTTGAGCTGATCTTCGGGGAATTGCACGGCTGGTTTGCATTGAGACATTAGGGGAATAATTGTTACTCCCGAATGACCTCCAATGACTGGGCAATTTACTTGCGATGGATCCAAATTCTATTATTATATAAAGATCCCAAAGTAAAAACCAATTTACAAAAGTTAATTACTTTGCACATACCTTAGCCTCAGCAATAAAAGTATTGGCTCTAACGACATCAAGAGTTGATACTCCTAGAATCCGTTTTGGATCATACACACCAGCTTTCTTGAAGATCTCTGAAGCAATCGGCACTGTACTGTTGACCTGAGCAAGAGACGGGTTAAAAAAAGTCGAGACTTTTTTAAAAAAAAGATCCTGATCCTGTACAAACTTACTGGATTGGAGATAATTCCAATAATTGCTTTAGGACAAGCCTGAGCTGCAGCCACTGCTAAATCTTTGACAATTCCAGCATTGGTGTTAAAAAGGTCATCTCGGCTCATTCCAGGTTTTCGTGGAAGGCCTGACAATTTCAATACAAATAAAACATTTAAAATAAGCTCTTCCTTGATATACCATTGAAGGTATTGTATTATATAAAAAATCTTACCTGCTGGGATGATTACAATATCACACCCCTTTAGTGAATCATGTAATTGCTGTAATAGAACTTTAATTAGCTTACTCTTCCCTTTAATAATACAATCTAATAATATTGTACTTCTTACATCAGGTCCTAGATATCCTTTGACTTTACATCTCGTCTCAATATGACTCAAATCAGCGGCAACTCCGGGTGTATTGACAATATCATAGAGGGATAGCTCATTGATGACTTGTGAGTGTTTCAGCAACAATGAGAGGGGTTGACCAATCCCACCGCTAGCTCCCATTACACCCACTTTAAAATTTGCCTGAAAATACACACAAAAAAATTCATTTTAAAATATAAAAAGATTCATTTCTCAACTGCATTTGTGATTTAAGCAGTATTTTTATTTTTATGCTACCGGCCCAGTCAATAAATTGCATAATATAAAGTATCGTACATATTAAAGTAATAAACATACTAATACAAATTATCAATACTGAATAAGTAAAAGGCGACCTTGAAAAAGATTATTTAGTCAAGATACGCTAATCAAGGAACATGGAGCTAATCAGGCAAAGAACATGATAAATCTGAGGATCTACAATACCCACTAAAATTTAAAAAACCTATTATTAAATTTCAAATTATTTTACCCTACCATGACTTGACCTTGACCTTACATTTTTCAAATGAAATGAACAACCGAGAGACTTACCGATGGTGTGGTTGAAAAGTTCTTGGAAGCATTCCCGGAGATGAAATAAATATTAGGACGAGCAAGTCGGCTAAACATTTTGATAAAATTTTTAAAAAAGTGTGGGCGGAACTTGAATTTAAGATGACAATTAAGACGGAGGAGAGGAGATTGACGTGGAATGGGACAAGGTCAACTTTTGAAAATTTAAAATTTGGAGAAAATAATTAATGTTTCAACCACGGCTTCTTGAACTGCACTGAAAATGGCCAGGGCCGGGATCACAAGACCTTAAATCCTGAAAGAAAAGGGGAGCCAAAAAGCTCATTTGAATTTTAAGAATTTAAAATTTAATAAAAATTTTAAAACTAATTAAAATATTTGTAACAATTGAAGATTCTGTATTATAAATAATTGAAGGTAATATTGGACCTATTTCACTTATTTAATTTATTCATCTAATATCTACCATCTACGGTAGATTTGTGATTGAACAGTTTTAATAATACAATTTTGTATTATTTTGAAAACACGTGGTGGATTTTTATTATATTTTTATTTTTTATTTTAGATCATGGACATTGACACGAGTTGGACATCAATCTCAAAGATTGTTCACCCATCCCTCCTCAAAGGGATACAGGGATTTGGATTTAAAGAAATGACACCTGTTCAAGTAATTATATTATTATGAGCTTATTAAATTAATTCACAAACTTAATTCCTAGAAATTGTTCAATTATTTTTGGTTTTTTATATTTTATTGTTTAGGCATCTTGTATTCCCCTGATGGTAAATTACAAAGATGTAGCGGCGGAGGCTGTAACCGGAAGTGGAAAAACCCTAGCTTATTTGGTGCCCCTTTTGCAGATTCTTTTGGTATGCGTGATATTCAGCTTAATTTCAAAGCGCTAGCTGTCATTTTTTAATTGTTTCGAATTTGTTTTTAAATGCGCAATGTAGAGGAAAGGGAAATGGGGGAAGCACGAAGTTGGTGCTATTGGTATGTTTTGTGTATTTGTGTAATTTTATAAAGCTCTGTAAATTATAATTTATTAATTTAAATATTTGTAGTTATTGCACCAACCCGAGAATTGAGCCTTCAAATTAGCCAGGTGCTGGAAGAGTTGCTTAAAGAGTTGGAGCATTTAAAAATGATTCTGCTAATTGGTGGAACCCCTATCCAGAAAAATGTGGACAAGTTTTTAAATGAAGGAGCAAATATTATTATTGCTACTCCTGGAAGACTTGAGGATTTGCTTCTGAGGAGAGAAGATATGCGGTTCCCTGCAGCTGTAAAAACTTTGGTATGCACCTATCTTGCACTTCTAATAAAAGCATAGGATTTTTATTTATTTTTAACCTTTATAGGAAGTACTGATTCTTGATGAAGCAGATTGCCTCTTAAGTATGGGTTTTGAAGAGACTCTGAATAATATTCTCAGAATGCTCCCCAAGCAGAGGAGGACTGGACTCTTTTCCGCTACACAAACCTCGGAAGTATTGAAATTAATTCGGGCAGGCCTTCGTAATCCCGTCTCAGTTGTAATCAGAGACAATGAACGGAATACCCGTGTTCCTTCCACCCTCGGGAATTATTACATTGTTGTCGAACCGGAAGTCAAGTTTCAATTTCTAGTGGAATTTATTAAACGGCAAATCTCTGCCAAGAAAATCCTCATCTTTTTCTCAACCTGTGCCTGTGTAGAATATTTTTCAAACGTTTTACAAAGGTATTGTCTAAAGACTTTAATTTTTTTAAAAATTCATATTTTTATATTGTATTTAGCATAATCGACAAAAAGCTAGTGATTTCAATTCATGGGAAAATGAAGGAGAATAATCGACTGTCGACCTTTGAAAAATTTCAGCATTTGAAGAGGGGTAAGATATACTGCCATTTTAGAATAAATAATTTTGTACTTGACAATATACCTAAGCTATTGTATTTTGAAATGCAGGAGTGCTCTGCTGTACTGACTTAATGTCTAGGGGAATTGATATAACTGAAAAGATTGACTGGGTCGTACAATTTGATCCCCCATCAAATGCATCCTCCTTTATTCATCGTGCTGGACGAACTGCTCGAAGTGGAAGTGATGGGAAAGCTCTGTTGATACTTCAGCCTTCGGAAACGGATTATGTTGAATTTATACGGATAAATCAAAAGGTACTAGTTTGAGTTTCATAGATCAAATTAAGTTAATTTAATTAACACGGGCCTATATAAATATTTTTTTAAAATCCAGGTTACAATCAATCCTGCAGATAGCAGTGATCCTTGCTTCTCAATCCCACCCTTCTCTCCAGAGTTCTTGGAAAAGATCAGAAAAATTCAAATAAAAGATCGTTCTTGCTATGATAGTGCAATGCGAGCCTTTGTGTCCTATTATAAGCATTACTCAAAATATGAATGCAGTTTAATATTAAGAACAAGAGGTACTATTTTATTAGTACTTTTTTTATTACGGATCGTATACTGATATATTACCTCTATTTATTGTATAATTTCATAGATTTAAACTTGGGAAGCATTGCCAAATCTTTTGGACTTTTGAAATTCCCCAAAATGGGTGAATTGAAAAATGCACCAATTGAGTTTGAAGAAGCCAATATAGACTTGAATACAGTTGCCTACAAGTAAGTGTATTTGATATTTCTATTTGATTAGATGTACATCATGCTCGTATACTTATTACAATGTACGTTTTCAGAGATAAGCAAAAGGAGGAATCTCGCAAACGCAAATTGGCGACATTTCAAGAGACTGGGAAGTGGCCAGAATCAAAAGAGGCGCTTAGGAAGAAGGCATTTGTAACGGAGGTACCGTGGTCGATTACAAAGAACAAGAAGGAGAAGAAGAAAGAAAAATCAGAGATTAAGAAGAGGAAAAAGAAAGCGCTGACTCTGAAAGAGATTGAGGAAATTGAAAAGGATTCAAAATTATTGTCAAAGTTGAATAAAGGAAAGGTAAGTCAGTTGACTATCAATAAAAAAGCTTTTCATTTATCGATAGATAAATCCTAATTAAAATGATTTATTTTTGACAGATCACTGACAAAGAATTTGATATCGCTGTCGGTTTTGACGAAGATGAGTAGTTAATCTAATCCTAAGTTTAATTTGATTTTGCATTATATTTTATATATTATAATACCTTTGAATATCAAATTAATAAATCCTTTTATTCATTTCTAAATGTCTATTTTGTTTTCCATACATGGCCATAAGGGGGAGGGGGGTCAGAATCAGGGAGGGTGTTCAAAAATCAGGGTGGGGGGTCGTAAATAAAGAAAAACCGTAAAAATTAAAGTGTAAAAGTCCTAAAAGGCATCATTATAAGTCTTTCATATTGCCAAACGAGAAAATTCAATTTTCCCATAAGGTACATACATATTATAAGAAATCAAAATTTCCGAAAACGGATTTTTTGTATAAAAATACAAGAAAGAAAATATGCACTAGATATAATAGGATTTTGGGTTAGGAACCCTCCTTGATATCGATTGGTCTATGTGTCTAGTGTCTACTTATTTCATCCTATTTAGGAATTCATTAATCATTTATATTTTATTTATTTCATATGGTACAATATTCGTATGCAAGTATTACTTTATATTAAACCTATTAACATTTTTAGCCATTTTATATGAAAAATGAGTAGGTGACAGGTGTAATCTAGAAAAATCGACATCTCTCCTGATAGAAGTAGTATTATTTTGGAAAGAATTAAGAAATATATAATAGTTTGTATTGCATAGGATTAGGCACTGCTACGATATCGTATTAAAGTAGGTACTACAAGTATTGTACTTCAATATACTATAGTACATAGTGGGCTTAAGCGTATATTACTACATTATAATACATGTAAGCGTACAATGTGTATGTACCTCTACATGAATACATATTACGTAGACGACTTAATATCGTGGATTAAGAATGTGGATAGAATCTTGGGAGATTGGGCCGCTATTTGAGCTTAATTTTGGTTTCATTTGGTTGATAAAATAAAGAGTTACGTACTTGGAAATCTCCAGAGATTTCTTGCTTTAACTTGAGTAAGCATTCGCTTAGTACTCCTTATTCAAATATCAAACTCCCTTAAGGACATCAAAGTCCCGAACTAATCATGTGAGGAATGAAAAGAACGTGGGATGATGACATTAAAGCTCGACTTTTTTTAACCCCTTTTGGCGTACTCTTTGTAAGCATAATGTAATGTAGTACCTACCTGTAGTACCTAGTAATTTTATCCCAGAGAATTATGTATTCAGAAATCAAAATCATTGCAATACAACTACGCTGTACTGCTACGATTATACTTATATAATATTAGAAACCCGAAAGGACAATAATAATGCATCCGAATAAGTAGTACTATAAATTATTAATATTATATAGTATACTCGTATAAAGATCTTGTACTTTGCATTTAATCATTAATGATTCTATAATTCTATTCATTTCTCCCCAATAGGAAATCTTCCCACAAACCATTTCCCTATGGGATATTATTTCATAGAATTAATTTGTACAAAGGGTCTTAGTACATGGAATTATCTTAGAATTTCTCGAACCGAAATAAAGGATTTTTCCAATAAATGTTCCATATGGACAATTTGGGAGATAAGTTTTCAATCTAACTTAAAATCAAGATATCAATTAGTTCAAAAATTCAAATAGATATCTTATTTTGAAATATGCGCATAAGATATTTTAAGATTGGAGTTACCAATTTGCATGAATATTAAAAAATTATAAATCACTATTCTAAGAATCTAAGGGTGCACACGTATTCAGTACATATTCTATGTAGGAAAAGGTAGGGATTAATGGATCAAAGGATATCAATCTGGAAAATCTCATCAAAACGAAACTTCTAGTTATCCAGATGTAAGCATATGATACGGTGTAGTGAGTAGACAGAATGGGGTACTTCATTAGGCCATTAGACACCGCTTAATTAACGTGATCAGAGGAGGCCATGTACACCTTTAAACTATATTGCTGGGCAGAAAAGTACAATATAAGGCAAATATAGCTACCTAATATGCTACGATCAGATATATGTAGGCATACGATAATATTATACTCAAAGGGGGAAGGTGTGGGGAGAACTTGTTGAAGGAAATTTAATTTCCAATATCTGTCCCGCTGATTTCAGACCACAATATGCGATAGAGAGAAGAATATTATATAATTTTAAAATAAAACAAAGCTTTCTAAGTTTATGTACAAATATCCTACTAACAATGATATTATAGAGTAAACAATTGCCACGAATATGGGTTGAGTTGAGAAGAGTTTTCCCTCTTAATCTCGACCCTTCGCAGAATAAACGGTTTTGTTTGCCTTGCTGTGGGAGCCAGCTAAATGAGATTGTCATTGGACATTATTATACATAATAAGTATGTACTACATATTAAGAATAATGGGGATATTAAATCATATTATCATATTATACAGACCCAAGTCAATTAGAAATTTGACAAAGAAAAGGTTACAAAATCATAAAATTCATTGAATCATTTGGTTCGATTTAGGTAATGGAGATGCAATATATGTAGAATCCTAGAATAGATTCTAAGCTTTCATTTTTCATACCCTTTATAACGTGTTAGCAAATGGTTGGATCCTATTACACAATTAGTATTTCCAGGTATAGTACTTTGTATTAATTTGGATTTTATAAATCTCATAAAATTTCATTTTTAGCTTATCCTTAGTCAACAATATAAAAAATTGTATCCACCATAATTTTATCAATCCTTATATTCAAATTCATATTCATTTCCATTGGTATAAACAAATTATGGAATTATACTGGAGCTTAGTGTACACATCTCGTAGAATTTTCGAAAAACATATTACTCCCTTATCTCAATGCGTGTTCAAGAGCTTACCACATTGCTTACTAGGTAATATGTAGTACTGCGAAGTTTTGAATGAATTCATTGAGAATAGATAAAAACTATTTTAGTAATTTGTATAAGTTTTGTATTATTGTATATACCTATATATTTACACAGGAGCGGAAAACGAATCAGATATTGCTTGCAATAGTGAAGGCTAGCCATTTGCCTTGACGTAGTTTAGATTTAATGATGACATGACCTTTGCGCCACCCCTACAATGGATCGATCATCCTCAATCCACCCGGTGGCTTTTCTCTAATCTGTTTGTCTCTGAAAAATTAATTTGTTCTTCGAGGCCTAATCCATGCATTTCAGGGATCTGTTTGCTCAGGCCCTGGGTAGTAATTGCAGAATTGCTGATTGTTCAATCTACATGGCATTGATTTTGATATCTATCCGTCGGGCTTTTTGTTTTCAATATTAAGATTTATAACAAACATTTCTTCAAATACGATATACAGATATAATACTTTGTACTATTAATATATTCCAATCTAATCCTATAATTCTAATCCTAATATGATTCGACTTTTACAACCCTTGATTTTTTTAATGCAGCCAAATTAGGATTCTCTCCTACTTTTAATTATATCCATTTTCCATTTTCCAGATATACAGGTAGAAAGAATAGTTACAACTTACCACTAATCAATTAGCATTTGTTCCAGAAAAAATACCTAGATGAAATGTTCAAAACTTCAAATGATAATTTTGAACATTTATTTCTAATGATTGGTATATATCAAGCGTGAATACTTCTTGGAAAAATTTTATTCACTTTCTAAAAGGCGTACATTTCAAGGGTTATTCTATCATAGAATTTCTAGAAATGTCCACTCGCCGAGTTGTTGGATATGCCATTTAGTCATAGGAGGAGGGGAAACAGACATTCGTTCCCCGTGTCACAAAATACGGAGGAGGGTGCCTGGAAAAAGACAGGTAGGGTCCTGATGGCCCTAGTTGTCCATCCATGCGATGAAACCCGGGGTGGACCGACGCTTTCTTTGCTTTCTCCGCCGTCTGTCCTGTCCTCCGCCACCGGGTATAAAAGCGTATAGACGGAGCCCTGCCAGAGTTTAGTTGTTCAAACGGCGGCTTCACCTCTTGACACCAATTCTCCGCTTCCAAATAATACATACTTTTAACTCTTCCTCAAATCCCAATCAATCAAACCAATTTGGGTTCACCACACGTCACAAATAATCTCGATAACAAAGAAATTTCAACTTAAAAACTCAGGTAGGTTCAATCTTCAATCTTAAACACCTCCTGATTGTGCTTTAGAAAAAATTATAAGAATTCAAGAAATATTACCAGTACATATACTACTTGTCCTTACAATTTGGAACCCCTTATATTATATTGGGGTGTCGAATTTATGAAGATTATATTGAATATTATCAAATGAATTTTTCAGAAATGGCAAAGGAGAATATGGGGGTTTGTCTTTTGGTTGTGGCTGCTCTCACCCTCGGGGTGCTTTCTCTCCAAGTCTCATCTTACCCCATGCCGGAGATTATGGGTGCTCCAAATGAACAAGCGGTCAGGCCTCCGCTCTCCCTGCTCGACAACAAATTGTAAGATTTTTATTCATATCCCTAGAATATTTTGAGTTCAAGTAATCCAACCCAATCATTTTGAAACAAATCCGTATCTGACAGAGTAAATTGAAAGATTTAAAGATTTTCCATTCCATCCCCATTTCATATCTCCAATATATCCCTGAAAGCCCTTTTTGCCCCCACCCCAATTTCAATTCATTGCATCGTATTCGTACTACGTACGTACTACGTAGTACTAATACTAGTAAATATAGTACGATATTAAATGGATTCGATTGTTGAAAAATGTTTCTTTTATTTTGATTAGATACCTCGACTTTCTTCAAATAAAGTCGAGGAAACTTGCATTGAGATTTATTTCTTCTTTACGAATTTTTGTTCAAAATTTAATGTATCAATTAACCCCAGACTCTCAAGCTACATTGTATATTTCAATTTTCAACGATAGTAAGCATATTAAAAAACCCCATCTTACATCAAACACTTAATTGGATTCGCTTACTTTTAAATGTCTTGTGCTGGATCTTAAAATCCCTAATCCACCTTGATACTTTGTGTGCATTTTCACACGGAGGAAATCTTCCTTCACCAGAGTGAACCAATTAATTTTAATTGCTTTCTCTTGCAATATATGTCAACAGGATGAAGCTGTACATGCTCTCGTATCTGCAAAGTTTGAAGAACCCTGATATGCTTGTTAAGTAAGTTGATAAAGATTTTGTAAAAAAAATCATTTCCTCTTCATGTCATATATATGTACCTGAATCATATATCAGTAATAGATACTAGAAATTCGGGGAATGAACTAATGCAATACATTTGGAGGGTTTATTTCTCTTCAGGGAAAAATATTTCCTCGGTATTCCGTATATGCAGGGAATATGTCAATTATCTCTTTGACTACATACGTTCTAATAGAAAATAGTGTCTATATGGCCAATTTGTAAATTGGATTACAAGAGTTGATGCGTTTATGTTGACGCTTTTGTGGGAAAAGAGATCAAAGATACATCTATACGAAGAAACACCTTGCTCCTGGAAATCCCGGTTGATTGCACAATTACAAATTTACAACCTCGAAGCTATTCTTTTGATCATTAAACCTATCATATTGTATAATATAAACAGTATATTGATATCCTTGTACTGATTCTGAGAATAGAAAGTATTATGGAAATATCTACTATCTAATACAATACTACAGGTATGTAACTAGTAAGGTTAGTTTTGCATCAATACTTTTTAATTTTGATTACGATTTTTGTACTATCAGCGTGAAAGGTCAAATCTATACTTGAATATGGCTAATTTTTTGGGTAAGCTAGTTTATATCAATAGGCGATTAAGATAATCTTCCATATATTTTTGCATATACATATTCCAAAATAGGTATTTGTAGTTAAGATATATACTTCCTTCCAGAAGTCGGGACTTTTACGCTTTTTTTGATTTAACAATAAAAAGTTTGAAATAGAGTCATTTAAATTTCATCACAAGAAAAGTGAGTTCTACTGCTCAGATAATTTGAATATTTCACATTTGGCACTTCATAAAGAGTTTAAAGTTTGTAGCACAAAGTATAAAATTATGCCCTAACCCATCGGGCCATGATGAATGTAAGTTGTACTTGCTTATCACTTTTCTATAAATAATAAATCATGGACAAAGTGCCAATGCGAGGATTCAAAGTAAAATAATATTAAATTTTGTAGGAAAAAAAATTCCAAAAATCAATATTAAAAACTATATAGTAGGGTACAATATATCTATCATATAAAATTATAAACTACTAGGAACTCTAATAAAATTTGATTTTTAATTTCTTTGCATGTGAAGTGTGAAGATTGCAACATATTAATATATTTTGCATTAAAATATATCTATCTGTAGACCAATATTTTCTTCGAGGTCAGCATATTAATATGTGCAAATGATAGCGATTGATTGTTATTCTCGAATTCAAAAGTACAACTCTTTTACAAGGCAGCATATTAATTATGAATACAAATTCCGAATTTAAAAGATTGTATTGATTAGATGTCATTTAGCAATGCAATGCATAAAGAACTTGGAAAATTGAATTGAATAAACGAGGGTTTTGGTTCTTGGAATTTGGGAAATTGGGAAATACCTACTCTCATCATCAGTAATAATCCTAATCCTAAGTATTGTAGTATATGTATACCTAGCCTTAAGAGTTTGTATTTCAAATTCAATATAATATGATAAATCCTAATAATATTGCATATTGTACATGAGTACAATATTTATAGGTACAGAATTATCCAATTCCTGAATATTCTATATCTAGGCTTTCTAGTTCGCTTGTGTAGGAATGAGGGTGGTGAGTAACTTTCAACCTCCCAAACCACCAACCCCTTAGATAGGCCCCTCAGTTCATGCCTAACGTTGTAAGGATAGCAAAACTTTCCCAGACGCGGCTTCTGCTTGTGGCGCCGGATATGTTATAACCCTCTGTAACTC
>JAAZTK010000095.1:0-31008 GCA_036507255.1 Megalothorax incertus | reverse complement strand
TTTTCAGAGATTACAGTAGGTGGCGCCATAAGCGTGGGCACACATGGATCAACACTAACTCACAAAACGACGATTTCGGATATGGTTCTAGAAATGACCGTGATAAACTCTCGTGGTGAGGAATTGAAGATTGGCTCTAAAAATATGCCGTTTTACAGGGTGCATCTCGGTCTTTTATGTATAATTATTGAAGTTACATTGCCCACTGTACCTCAATATAAAATCAAAATGGAGCATTTTGATATGGGCGAAGAAATCTTTGATGAAAGTTTTGTAAGTTTAAATACAATTAAAATGACTTTTAATATGATTTTATTTCTAGTCGAGAAACATAATCAATCTGGCCAGGGAAAGTGATTTCATTCAATTTTTTTGGTTCCCAAATGTTCAAAGAATTGTCGTATCAAATGGGACTTATGTAAACCTTAAGACACCTGGAAATGCCCGATCAAATTTCATACCTATAACGCAAAATTCACTTGCAATTTCATTCCGAGAGAATGTAGAACAAATTCAAGCTACTCGGAATTTCCAAGCTTATCGAAATCTAGAATTTTATTCATCTCGACATTTATTAAATTCAGGAGTGCCACCTGGCGGAGAATTTTTTGGATATGAACCAATTTATACGGAGTTGGATCCAATTAATGGATTCCCAGTTGTAGGGTTATCCCAAAATATATTTACAAGTAAATGCGTACGAGATGAATGCTCCTGGGGTGATGCTTCACAACTTTGGATGGATGAAAACTCATTCGCCATTGGGATTGATCAAATTTATGATGTGTATGAAACATTTAAGCAAATAATTAATACAAATGAAATAGCTTTCCCTTTTATCGGGATATATTTCCGGTTTGTAAAGGCATCAGACTCGCCGATGGCGATAAATGGTTTGAGAGATACTATTGTTTTTGATTGGGTTTCGATTCAAAGGAAAGATCCAGGAAATGATCCAAAAATATCATTAGAGGCTCATCAAATCCTTGCACAATCAATGGTTTGTATCGAATACACAAATAATTGAATGATTTTTTTCAAAATTTCTTAATAGGTGGCGCTACATAATGCAAGACCACATTGGGCAAAGAATGGCGTACATTTCTTCCAAAGCCAGACTCTAAATACTCCACAATTCAAGCCGTTTCTTGATGAAATGAGGAAGAGAGACCCAAATGGAATATTTCTAAATAAATTTGGAAAGCGTCTTTTGGGGATTTCAAAGGAATATAACAAATCTCCCAGATCAGAGCGATGTGCACTTGCTGATTATTGTCTCTGTGGGAGAGATAAAGATTGTGGAAGAGAGCAAACTTGCAATGATTATAAAGTAACAACGAAAAATGGTACAAGTGTTAGAGCTCAAGTTTGTAGAGATGTGCAAACAGTTTTTAAATCAACTATTGTAAAACCAATTGAAACTTTGATCAACGCTCTGCCTAAAGTTAAATGAATATCAAATAGGATAATTATTTCAAATTTAAAAAAAAATCAAATAAAAAATTTGTATATTTATTTTGTTTATAAGTATTTTTTAAAATTAAAATAGATATTCTCTCAAGATGAAAATTCCAGAATAACTATTTCGTAGGTTAAAATCGCTGATACCAACGCTAGGAGGAAAGATTTTGTGATTGTCACAAATCCGCTAATGCTGATTCCTAAAAATAATCATACAAATTGATGGCTGAAATTTGATAAATAGTAGATTATCTAACCAATTTCCTCAACAGTCAATTGTTTCGTAAAATGATCAATCTACGGCCAATATAATCAATTTAAATTGTATTGCGATAATAAATAAAATAATTACAATAATAATTTTAAAAATTACACATACCACCATTAATCGGAGCATATTTGGCTTATCGTCGCCTTCTTCTGATGGCAGATCGTGAATCTGTGTCAATGTTTCTTTTGCCTGAAATCATTTTCATATTAAATATTTTTCAAAATCATGAAATGTGCAATAATATTGTATTTACCTTATCATTAATTCGGGCCGATAACCAAGTTGGAAAGAATATTTTAACAAGGACCGTGAATAACCGAAAAGTTACTGTAACTTTAATAATCCAATGCTTATCTACGGCAAAACTATCCGAAATCCCAATATAAAGTTTTAGAAAAAGATACGCCGCGTTCAGGAAATACGCAAAAATAAAAAGGCCCGAGAAATATTTGTTGTAATTTTGAATAATCTTGATTAATTCCCGATAATCTTTCCGGATGACCTCAAGATGCTTGATGGTAATGCCTCCAATTGCATTAGCCCCATCTTCAAGAGCTCTATTGAATCTTCCCATGTAATTGGTTAGTATAACTGAAGATATTGACATGAATATATCAGGGAAGAATATGGTGAGATATATCACAAGTTCGGCTGTAAATACGATGATACCAAATATGATACTTCTCTCCGGATCATCTCTCGAGGAATGTTTATTGTAATTCAATAGATATTCTTTAATACTCGTACTTTCGCTTTCTACCCAAAAGAAGAGTAGATAAAATGTGTAGTCCAGAGTCATAAGAGTTCCAAATATCAAGCTGATTAATATCACACTCCTTTTAAGAGTTTTCCAATCATTTGGGAGTGAATATTTGACCAGATGTCGGGTTTCAAAAAGACGAAATGTTTCAAACAATTTTGGAAGCCGACTTGCTCCAAAAGACATGAATACAATTGTCGAAAATCCAAGAAACATTACAGAAGAGTCCCTCGCAAGTAGCGGGATTTTTCCAGGTACGTAATTTGCCAAATTACTCAGGAATATCTTGATGAGGCGAAAGGTGTAATATGAACACGCCACGCACATGGTAAGCATTGGGATCCAGGCCAGATTGAATAGTGTATATTTGAGATTTGGTCCATTTTTAATGATTGAACAACTTCCGATGATTCGGTAGACAAAGAAAAATGGCCAAAGGCACTTGAGAGCTTCCGATTCGGATTTGGGTTCAGGGTCGCTTTTGGGAGATTCCTCTTCATGATCAAGATTTATGCGAATTCGACCGTTTTGAGCCATATTTTGCGCTCTAAATTTTGGACTGGATTGGGCATTTGCAGTAGTATCTAGTAAATATTGCAATTATTTTTCATTGTTCATAAATTTATGCAAGGATGGCATCTGAAATGTTAAAGGTCTAGCAAGAAAAACTGGACACGGAATATGGGCGAGCAAATTGGAAAACAGGTTCGTGGCTCATTTATGCGAGTAGTTTATATGGACCAGTTTCAGACGGTAGTTATCTTGTCTCAACTCTCATTTTCATCAGCAATTATTTGTACCCAGTTAATCAATAACATATGTTGTCTCGAAATTTATCTATTTTGCATAGGTATTTTAAACGAGACTGACGGATTTTACATCCTCTAAAAAATAATTTATTAACTTTATTGCGCTTTACAAAATATATTGTTAATATCGCATCTAGATATGTCTCATATACTCGTATATACAGATCTCATATACTCATGTTAATTCCAGGATGACCACCTCGTAAGTAACAATCGCTGAGACGAGGGCGAGGAGGAAAGATTTTGTGATTGTGACAAATCCACTGATGCTAATTGCTGTTTAAAAATCGATTTTGTAAATATTTTTTTAAGAATATTAATCTTACCAATCTCCTCGTCAGTCAACTGCTTTGCAAAATGATCAATCTGTGGACAAAATGTATATTTAAATCTAAATTTATTAAATTCAAATATCAATTTTTTATACCATTACTACTCTAAGCAAACTTGGATAATCATCTCTGCCTCTTCCTTTGCTCTTAAATTCTTCCGTCGGTAAATCATGAATTAATGTCAATGTCTTTTTAGCCTATGGAATGATGGAAAGATTAAATTAAACTAAAAATTATTTTTCATAAAATAATACTGCTTCATTTATTTGCGCTGATAGCCAGGTTGGGAAAAATATTTTTCCAATTAAAATGAAGAGGCGGAATGTAACGGTAAATTTAATGATCCAATGTTTATCAGGAGTGAAACTATCCGATAGTCCAATATAGAGTTTTGTAAAAAGGTAGATCGCATTGAGGAGATATGAAATCACAAAAAGACCCCAGAATTGATCGTTATAATATTGAATTATTTTTATTAGCTCTCGGTAATCTTTCCGAATGATTTCAAGACGCTTAGTTGTAATCCCTGCAATTGATCTAGTGCTCTCTTCAAGGGTACGATTAAATCTTCCAATGTAATTGGTTAGGACCACCGAGGAGAGTGACATAAAAACATCGGAAAAGAAAAAACTAGGATAAATCATAAGCTCGACAATGAATGAGGTGATGCCATAAATGACGCTCCTTCGGGGATCATTCTGAGATGAATATCTGTTGTAATTCAAGAAGAATTCTTCGAGGTTTTTACTTCCTTTTTCAAACCAAAAGAATAGGAGGTAACACGTGCAATCAATAGTCATAAAAGTCGCAAATATCAGGCTAATCAAAATGATTCTTCTTCTTAGCGAACTCCAATCCCCCGGACGCGTATATTTCACCAGATGGCGTTTTTCAAACAGGCGAAACTTTTCAAAAAGTTTTGGAAGACGATTTGCACCAAAAGTCATAAAAATAATTGTCGAAAGCCCAAGAAATAGGGCTGATGCATCCCTCAGGATCAACGGGATTTTTCCAGGCACGTAATTCACCAAATTTGCAAAAAATAATCCAAACAGCCGGCATGCGTAGGATGATAATAGGGTGGATACAATGATAGTGGTTATCCAGGCTAGATTGAAGAATTGGAATTTCAATTCTGGTCCTTTTTTTATAATTGAACAGCACCCAATAGTTCGGTAAACACACAAAAAGGGCCATAAACACTTGAGAGCTTCGGATTCGATCTTGATCTCTTTTGGCTGGATTTGGGGAATATTTTCTAATTGAATATTTATTGGAGTTTGTCCATTTCGTGGCATTTTGATTTTTGAGCAACAAAATATAAAATGTTAAATGAAAACTTAAATGTCTAATATCCAACGATGGAGCCAGGTGGCTCGTAAATCAATTGGAAACATTTTTTAAACTTGAACTTCGCAAGGACGAAATAGTTCACGAGTACAAGTGCTGTAGGTCAAAAAAAACTAGTATTATCAGTACCTATGTACTGGTAAATATCGTATAAAGAATTTAAAGGAGCTTGAGAACAGGATCGATTAGGACTAGTTTTTTGCACTAATTTTAAGCGAAATAATAGGTACATATATGTACATATATACCTATCATACTTTTTAATGTGTTAAAACTAATCGTATGCAAGGATTAGCAGTAGACAATATAATATTGTACTCGTAGGGTTTTCGATTAATTTTAACAATTTTGATATACAAGTATTCCATCTTCTAATAAATTATGAGTCTATGATTTAAAAAATACTTATACCTTTACATGATGGATGTAAATTGTAAATGATTTTAAAAATTAAAATTGATTTTAGTATGTAGGATGGTTTTTTAAGCCTTTATAATGAACTTTAATCAGATTCCAATTTATTTTAATCAATATTTGAATTAAATACATAATAGTTTTCCTTTTTATTTTCAAATAGCCCAGAGAAATTAATGATTGGACAGATATTTTTGGTTTTGAGATTTTTTCAGACTTTTTTTAACAGCCTTTAAAAAATGTATTAGATATATCAACTTCCTGGAATGAATTCAGAATTATTTAAGCAATTACCTTTAATGTATTGGGGATTTTTTAAAAAAAATCTGTCCAAACTCTTCTCGTCACAATTTTACGTTTGGCCCTTTGGGTAATAAAATTAGCATTCCAATCTCTATTAATCCAAGTGCACTCATCTCTCGAGTCATCCTCGGTGCATTTTAAGGACAACTTGTTTTTTGTTTGCAAAGTCTATATAATTTTAGCATCTACTTATTTTATAATATGCAAAGAATATTAACTATCTAATTTATAACATGTATCAAATTTTTCCATTATGGTACTGGAAAAATTTGCTCGGGAAAAAAGTTGATATGCTCGGTATTATGTAAAAAAATAATTCAAACAGGTTTTCAATTTTACATCTTTTTATATCCATATGCTAATGGCTATGTACTAAGTAGAAACTAAAATTAATAAATCTTGCATCTCTCCGATTCTTAATATATTGCAACATTATGAATGTTAATAAAACTGGAAATGGCCTTCGGATGTTTAGTTTTTTAGGAGCGGACCAAGTTTTTAGAACCAAGTTTTTTCATAATTTTTCCAGACTAGTCTTTGAACAAATTTATCCTGGTTCCAGATTCTTCCCTTACTCAATTCAGTTCCAAACTTCATTCTTACAAGATGAAGGGCATTTTAAGTGCCAGTTTATTTCTATTCCTAATTTCCCTTTTGCTTAGCCCTTGCCAAGGGCTAAGTCCCCTTAAATGGACAAGAGAAGTTGACCTGGACGAAAATGTCCATATCAAATGGGTCGCAACTGACCCGGATTGGCTGATAATGCAAGTTTCGACCTACGCCAGGGGATATGTGGCTATTGGATTCTCTCCAAATGGGGTAAGATGAGTAATTGATTATTTGATATAAGAATTTAAATTTTATATATCTTAAAAATATATTTTTAAAGGCTATGAAAGGAGCAGATATCGTAATGGGCTGGATCGATGATTCTGGAAAGGGTCAACTGAAGGTTAATCATTTAAGTTTAAAATCTTTTTATTTGTAATAATGAAAATATTTTTTAAAAAAATCCAGGATTTATATGCAGAAGGAAATCAAACTCCAATGGTTGATCCAAATTCGGATTATGAACTTTTGGGTTACGAGGAAAGTGATAGGGATGGAAAAATGACTCTGAGATTCAGAAGAAAATGGAATACTTGCGATTACGATAATGGTAAATTTGAAAATATTTGAAAGTATTTAAAAAATTAAATGTAAATGATATTTTTATTGGAAGATTTCATAATCAAGGTAAAAACTTGGATATTAAATATAAATGAATTTGTTTTAATTAATTAAATTTATTTAAATTTTAATAGGAAGAAACAACGCGCTTGATTTGGGCTTGGAGTGATATAAAACCTGGAAATTCTCGCCAATTTAAACCAACAAAACACGAGTAATTTTTTAAAAACATTTATTTGTAGTAGGTAATTTAAATTTCACATCAAATTTAGGCCTGAGAATCGAGGAGCCAAGAGCGTCTATCTTAAAATCCCCTCGCTGCATCATGCCATTCCAGATGACAACAATTTACCAAGCCACATCAAATATTGGGATGTTGGAATGAAAAATGTAACCTGTTTTAACTTTTTTTGTTGATGAAAAAATCATTTCAAAGAAATTATATTTTTCCTTGTTACACTTTTTATTTAGAATCAAGTTGACAATGAACATACTACGTATTTCTGCCAAATCTTTAAAGTCCCCAAATTGCGAAAGAAGCATCATATGATTGGGGTATTGTAGATTAAATCTTGATATTCCGTATTCTCAATTAAATTAAAAACTTTGAATTTATAGTTTAAGCCAAAGCTTGACCCAATTAGCGGAAAGTATGTTCATCATATGCTTATGTATGGCTGTAAAGTTGATGACAAAGATGGTGGGACGCAAGCAATTTTTGAGAAACATGTAAGGAGTGAGGGAGGGCGATGTTACACAGCTAATATGCCTCCAGAATGGTTTGGTTAAAATATTGTCCATATACTAAATCAAACTTTTGACATTTTATTGTAGGAATAGATATTGTTTTGCGGCTTCTGTAATATTCGCGGTGGGGCATGAAGGTTTAATATTCAGAATTAAATTCGGAATAATTTCAATAATTTTATTAAAAATTCTTAAAGGGGAAATGTATCCGGAACAAACTGGATTTCCCTTGGGCGAAGAGTTTGGAGGAACTACATATTATTTACTGGAAGTGCATTATGACAAGTAATGAATTTTATTAATTTTAAGTTTACGTATTAATTATGAAATTTTTTATTTCTAAAAAAGCCCACACAAACAAGCATGTAAGAATTTTAATTACATTAGAAAAGTTATCAAATGAAGCGATAAAAATTATGTTATTTAGTCGTTGACAATTCTGCTGTAAGAATTTATTACACCGACAAGCTCAGAAAGTATGATACCGAAGTTCTTTGGACTGGAACAAAAGGTTAGCTTTTTATTTTATTTTATTTTAATTTAATTTATGTTTGAATTAATTAATAAAATCGTGCAGTATCCCCGTTTCATATGATTCCCCCTGGTCAACCCGCCTTTACAACAAAGGGATTTTGCTCAAGAGAATGCTCAGAGAAGGTAAAATTTTAAATTTAATTTACAAGAATTATTTCTAAAATCTTGCATCATTTTTTCTGCAGACTTTCCCCAAAGAAGGTATGACAGTTTACCAGGTCTTCCTCCACGGCCATGAAAGTTTAAAAGAAATGTAAGAAAAATTATATAACTTTAAATATTATCATTCTTTTAATTGTTTTTATCAAAAAGTATCGTGCGGCATATTCGAAATGGAAAAGAATTGCAGCCTATATCTCATGTAATAAAAAAATTAAATTTCCTCTCCATTTAGGTAAATTATTTAATTTTTAATTCATTTTCAGGATCGTCATGTAAGGCTATGTAGTATAATATTGTATTAAAATAATTTTACAATATGTTTATCAGTTCCAAATTTAGAATGTATAATTTTAAATTTTTTAAATTTAAATATTCCAGTATGATTTCAATTACCAACAAGTCAAACTTCTCACAAAGCCAGTTAAAATTATGCCCGGAGACGAGATAATTACTGAGTGTACTTACAACACGGAGGAATTTGAATTCC
The DNA here is from genome assembly GCA_036507255.1 of Megalothorax incertus. Classification (NCBI taxonomy): domain Eukaryota; kingdom Metazoa; phylum Arthropoda; class Collembola; order Neelipleona; family Neelidae; genus Megalothorax; species Megalothorax incertus. The sequence goes on along the minus strand of JAAZTK010000095.1, from coordinate 22,208 downwards.
CAATTTATGTAATATTTTTTAAAAATATTATAATTAAATTTTAATTGATTTTTCTTTTAAATTTTAAAGGGCGGTCTATCAACAAGGGTTAAATTTTAAATATATATTTTTTAAAATTCGTTAAATAAATCTAATTCATTTTTCTATATCTAACAGGAGGAAATGTGTTTAGCCTTTTTGTAAGAATTATTTTTTTAAATATTTTAAAATAAAATTGCAATATTTCTTATTGAAAAAAAAAGATATTACTACCCGAAAACAAACGTAATTGATTGCCGAACGGACATGGAATTTACAAACTTTTTCGATGGTCTTGGAATACATAAAGTGACTGGAGATGTACTCAAATCACTCAATATGCCTTATAAACCAACGTAAATATTGGGATTAATATTTTAAAATATTTAATAAATAATTTATTTGATGTAGACCAAATCAAGAATCAGATCCACCAGACAATTCACAACTCCTTCAAAATTCAACCGAAACTCGGCTCTACAATTCCTTTGACTTGATGAATATTGCGGATCAAGGTCCTCACAAGGGAGAAACAGTTGGAGATTATCTTCGGAATTTGGAATGGACGAGGAATAAAAAGATGGCCAAGAAATTGAATAATGATTGGAATAATGGAAAATATTATCAATATTGCACGGCTCAAGGACGAAAGAGACACCCTCTACTGGTAACTTTTTTATCCGTAATTGATGATCATGAATTGATGCCAAAATATTTGTATCTTTAGGATTACATCATAAGGTTCCCCAAATACAAGCCATGGATTGACCCAGAGGTGACAAAATGTGAAAAAGACCGGTCAACTACAAGGCGAAAGACTACGAGGGCGCCATCAAAGACTTCCTACACAACTTCAGCACCCCAAACGGTCACTAATCGACCATTCATGAATTTTTTGCGAACTCTCTTCCCGAATTTGTATAGAAGATTCAGAGGAGAATAAAAAGAATTTAACGCTTTCTTCTTTTTTATGTAAAACTATCATAAAATTATAAAATTCATTAACTCTCTTCTTAATTCGAATGACTAAATAAATAATTTCTTTTTTAATTCGTAATGGAAATGCGATTTTTTAACGAGTTTATTCAATATCATCGAGTATTCATAATGGCCATCTTATATTATAGGTACATATAGCACAATCATTATCTGTATTTATTTAACTTTCTTATCAATAGATTTTTCCTTTTTTGGAGCCCGTTTGTAATAGGCCTGGTAGAAAAAGTTTGCGAAAAGTACTAGAAATATTCAATATTTTTAAATTAGGGTCAATCTGATTTCTGAAAATGCTGAAATATCACAAATCTTACCGAAATACGAGGCATACATAGCAAGCGCAATAAAGATATTCTTTTTTCTTCGATGGCAAGTCCATCCATTGCCTGGAATTCAAAGAGATCATATATCAATATGCACCTATCTCATTCTCCAATAATACTGCTCAAGTTTATTTATCTTACTCATGGCATAAAGTGAGTAGACATTTGTCACTATCCCCATAACCATCTGTAATATCTGAAGACTAGTAATTAGGATAGACAGATTCCTCGGGAGTCGGATGCCCATTGCTATAAAATATCGTATATCCTCAAATTCAATCCATCAAAGTAAAATAGGGTATAAATACCTCGGAGAGTATAGTAGCAGTACATGAGCGAATGTATCCCAAAGTTGATTGTGCAGAACCATCTAAAAATTTTATTAAAAACTTTTAAATAAAGTCCTAATTAAAATCAAGTATGATTTACGAACCGGTGTACTGGATCTTGGCTATCGTAAGTCACCCAGGAATAGAGCATAACTGTCGTGTGATGATACCTGATTCAAAATACAATCAGATATTCATCGAGAATTTAGTCCTATATTTTAATTAAGAATAATTCAGATATTTATAATCTACCAATGAAGGAAAATAAGCGGAGATTTCCGAAGTACAATAAACCCAGTGTCTCCGAGCTCCCAAATCTATAAATTAGGTCCATTCCATTAAAATTCGCTTCAAAATGACTATTCCAAATATATAATTCAAAACATACTTTTGATACAACGGCCATCCATTGCCAGAACATGGTAATTTCACTCATATTATCCCTATATACAAAGAATCAAATAATCAATTGAAAATGCTTAAAAAATATATTGATTTTACAGCTTAACTTACTTTGAGCAAACAGACTTGTGGAGCCCGTCAGGGGTATTGAATAGAAATTGATGCAATTCTGGATAGGTCCTCGCAAACCCCATGATTGAGAATATCGTGAGGAAAGCGTTCCAAATGATTAGGGGTCCTTTGAGCTTGTAAGGGCTCCTCGGGGTCATCCATTTCCTCCCAAGGTAGATGAGTACAACATAGGCTATCCTGTAATTTATTGAATTATAAGTTATTTAGAAAGGTTTTAATGTATTTTAAAAAATTGCAAAGATCTTACGCAAAGTAGACGCTGATAACCCATGAAGTCTGCAACCAACTTTGAACTTTGAAGAAATCAAACCGTTCAAAAGACCAGGGGGAAATATAGCCGGGGTTTGGTAGGGGAGTTGTGAAATATTCCGTAGACATTTTGGCTCAAATAAATTATTTTAAACGAGATCGAGGAAAGACTGGGGAAAAAGAACTTGAATGGAAATCATTTCTAAAGTTAACATGCCAACTTTCCGGCCTATCTAAAAGTACAGGTACTTGATTCAATTGCCTATTAAATTTTGATAAAGAAATAAGCGTGTAAAAAACACTCGAGATTCCGTGGCTGTCTTTGCATTGGGCCTTTCCCTTATTCCTACGACCTGTATATACAAATCTCATTAAAAAAGATTACATATTAAACCCGTTTATGTACACAGTGAGTGTGCAATCAACACTTTACGTTTAGATCTGATTCTACATGCATGATGTATTAAATAATTTTTAAATTAAGGTAGGATGATTGGCCAATCTTTGGGGAATCCTAAATATCTATTTTGTATAGTATTTCCAGCATGGCTTTTTTTTTTTAGAGTACCTTGAAATTGAATAATTGGCCGATAGGCGATATGTATCAGATTGTATCTGCATGAATGTATTAAGATTTGCGGTTTTACCAATGCACTAGGTTTATATATTGCAATTAGTATAATACCTATATATCTAGCTAAGCTATGGTCCTATGCCTAAGTATTCGAACAATTTTTAGAGGTATTAAATTGAATTTAATCAAATTAGCTTATCAATCAAATTGCATCCTCGCGTACATGTGCGAAAGTTTTAATTTAAGCTTATCTGAAATTCCAAATTTTGTATTTACAATAATCAATAGTAAAGTATTACAATTTACAATGTCTGAAAACTGAATTGCTTTAAAAATTAATTAGAGATAGAGAAGTATTGTAAAAAAGTAGGTATTTTATAAAATAAAAGTATTCTTTAAGAGTCCTATAAAATAAGTACCTAAATTAATTAGTTTTAACTTTTAAAAAACCTATGCTTATGCTTAAAGTTTAAACTGTAAAAAAAATGTATAAAAATGTATAAAAATTAAGTATTAATTTCAATAAATTATAGGATTAGGTCAATAAATATTATCGCGAATGATTTACATTTGACAAAATCAGATGATAAAGAGGCGTGTAAAAGGCGTGTTTTTTTTTAATTTAGAATACGGAATACTTAGCTTACTAAGATGGGCATTTCTCTCGTCTCAAGATGAACCCTCTCCACATGTCGCTTCTTAGCCCTTGGCCACTTGAACTCTTTAGGACAATAGCTGCATCTAAACACCATCTCTTTATTATTGTGATCCAAAGAGTGGACAAATTGATCAATCCGACGCCTCCCCCTCAATTTTTTCTGGCAAATCTTGCAGGTTGATATCCAAGATCCCTTATTATCCTTGAATTGCTCCCAGCTTCCAGGAAAGTCAAAATTGTCCAGAATTTCCTTAAGCTCCCGTTTCTCCCTTTCCTCTCTCCTTAAATTTAATAAATGGACAATTTATTTAAGAGTTTATTAAGGAATATACTACAACAATATTTAAATAAGATGACCCACCCTTCGGCTGCAATAAGCTTTGGCATCCTCTTAAGGTCATCAGCATCAGAACATTGGACCCTCTGGAGTAAGAGTCGGGGTTTGTCCAGATCGGTTTCGTCAACGAAGGTCACAATTGTCGGAGGATGTTGCAAGGTTTTTAATAGTGATAAAGGCGGCGGTGCAGTGACCCCCGAGCTGGTTGAGGAACAATTGGTGTACATTATAAATATAATGATATTTATAATTAATAATTAATTACTACTAAATAATTAATTACTAATTAATTAAGTTTAATTCACTTGAAAAATTGCAAATGCTTGTAAAATTGACCGTTGTGAAAATTTCAAAAATTGTTTTATTTTCAATTCATTTCGAAGAGGAATTTCCGCCGAATCTGATCAGTTTTTAATTTTATTGAAAACTTTCGGGGGAATTTGATATTGCATTTCATTGTACAAAATTAAATCACTTTGCATAAATAATCGTGTTTTAATTGATTTGCAAAGTTGGGGACAATGCTAGTTTGCCCTTTTTGTTGACACCCCCACGAAGTCAAACAAGTCAGGAAAACCGCTCACACAAGAATTCCTGGAAATTGATTAGGGGTGAAAAACTCGGGAATCGAATTTCGAATGATTTTAATTTTAATTATTAATTTAAATTATTCGTTGTATTTTAAAACTCGAATTCGCCTTGATTTAAATCAAATTAACTATTTCTAGTTACCGCTTTGTTTTCCCTTTCGGTAATTAACTGTGTATAACAGGTATTTATAGGGTACATAATGTCAGTATCGTAATATGATATTGATAATGATCTCGACCAATATCATAAATCATAAATATAATATTTGGGCTGTTGGAATTTATTAGATAATATGAAAGAATCATTCATATTTGTGCATACAATGGAGAGGGAGAAGTTCAATAGGTTGTAGCTGCAATCAAATTATCAAGATTCATAACTTGGGACTGCACGATAACGAGGCAATCAGGGGAATTAAAGAAGTTCCTTTGAGACTCTAATTCATTTATTTATGCCCTGCTAATTGCTAATCAAGTAAGTTCGAGGACTAATTAGGTAGTTGATTCTATTTGTCGTGCATTACCTTCATAATCATATACGAGTAGAATTTGCATTCAATGCAGTGCAGAGCCATTTCATTTCCAGGCCATCTGCTATTCCAGGAAGTTCGAGATTGTCGTTGTTAATCTTTTATTCCGCTTGTTTGATCTCTAAAAAGACGCTTATAATGATTAAAAGACGCCGCCGATTTCAATTTCTACTAATTTCCAAACTTTCATGATAAAAGAATACAATATTACTTGGTACCTCTAATCTAATCCTAAGAATAAGACCAGGCTAACATGAATATCCATTTATATTGCTCAATAAAACGTGAGAATATTTGCAAACAAAATCATCAAAGGATAAATAATCTGTTGAAAGCTGTATTTTCCAATCATGTCATAATCATATCTGTATTTCCAAGTATCTAACGTTGATCTATTCCATGAATCGGAAATATTTTCCAGTGAGATCCGTACTTCTAGGTATTATCAAAAATCTTGACCGCTCGCAAATTGGTGGATTTTGGATTATAGAGCAATTCTAATGTAATAAGCCAGCAGAGCATCTTTATAAATTATGATTTTATTAAAAAATAAATAAAGTAATATGTACAGGATTTATATGTAGATATATCAGGTATAATTAATAGACGAATTTAATCCTAAGTTTTGAAAATATACAAGTATAGGTACTTTTTTACTTTCATACAAATTGTAGTACCTAGTATATAGATATCGTGTTTTCAGCATTAATTTACTTAACTTTTACGATATTTACTACCTAAAATTGTATAATAAATTAATAATCCTAAATACGATAGGCATACTACCTACTATGTAATACTATCTTTACTACGATACTAATATCGGTATATACTATATAGGTATCTATATAATTGAGTATTTGAAAATATTTTTTATCAATTTGCTCACAACTTTTTTTGTACTTTTTGTCTCAAAATTGACCCTGGCATTGCTGCCTTGAACTAGATGAAGTGTTGGGACTCAAATGGCAAAACTTATGACCTCGATGTGACCTCAGTGATTTCATTTCCATCATTTCATTACCTCCATTACTCTCCTTGACACAATTTGGTCCATTCTCTTCCCCTTGTAACCTGCCCACATTTGGGGACTTCCTTCTCGGTCCTATTGAATTCAATTAATTACTACTAATCCTAAGAGATGAATTTATTTTATATACGTCCAAACAGGTACAATCTGATGTTAATGTTATCCATCGGATTAAGCGTTGGCGGAGTCGATCTTGAATCTCTCCTAAATGGGGCTAAGCAAACTTTTGGAAGAAAGCTCCGGAAACCCCGACGGAACCTCCTTGACATGACGCAATAAATGATTGGATTTAGACAGGAATTTACAAAACAGGAGAAATTGATGGTGAGCATTGTGAAAAAGAAATGGTAATTGTGGAGAAAGTTGACCTTTTGAAGCTGCGTTATGATTGTCACCACCTGGAATTGAGAAATCCATTTTATTTTGACCGATTTACAAGTTCGGATATATCCGCAATATAGTTAATTAGTACGCAACGAAATAAGGGCTCCAAGTAAGAAAGAATACCACCACCACCGCCAGAATCATTTTGGCTACTTTTCTTCGCTCTTTTTCAAACCAAAGGGAATGTTGGTTTGCTCGGATTTCTCTTGGGATTTTATGCATTAAAACATAGGTAGTTGAAACGCAGGAAATTATGATGAGAACCAGTGGAATGAGGTAGATAAATATGAAGAGAAAGAGAAAGTACCAGAAACGGAACTCGTCTGTATATCTGCAATGTTTTGAAAACTTTATATTTTCATAATATCAAATATATTGTAAAATACCCATCTGAGCAATGAACTCGTCGGAAAGAGCCATACTCTGAAGTTAGATTGACAGCATGTACTTCTCCAGGTAGTATCTATAAATATCCGTAAATCAAATCAAACGAGTTCAAACTCCATATCCATTTCCATTCCGTTCAATCAAAACTAATTTGCCAAGTGAAATATCTATACCTATGAGTGAGAAATCTAGTACGTAGCTATACTGTCAGTTTTATGGGGTAGTTTGATAATATCATCATATTGTATTGTATTGTATCGGACTTTGTAATATTGTAATACGAGCTCATACAATAAGTGTACAATACTTTTAAATGAGTATTCTTTTGATACTTTAGGCATATAGTATGTAGTTATTTTGCAAGACGCTGATACGCAATATTTAAATTATTACAATACCAAGTACTTAGGATTTAAAATGATCAAAAGATTGGATTGACTTTGATCTCGACATTAGTTGTCTCAGACTTCGACTAACAATTTCCGGTCTTTAAGTTAGGTATAGCTATCAGTATAGATTACAACTCGGCTTAACTTGTTTATCATTTGGATAAGCCATAAATATCTTACAATATTACCATAAAATATGATATATTATAATATTACGCACTTACCAAATTTGGCGAGCTCGCAATTAGGGGAATTCCCCAAACGAGGAGCAAAGCTCTACGAACCCTTGAATGAATCTGGTTGATTGGAGGTTGGAATTGGAATGGATGAACGATTACAAAGAATCTGACAAAAATTTGAGTTATTAAAATCCAGTTCTGACTTGTTTTTAATTAAAAAGCACCTTTCGAGGCATACAGCAACCAGAGTTAAAATAGACGCAAAAACAAGGACCGTTTCCACATATCTCGTTATGGCGCATCTATTTTAGTTCCAAATTAAAGAGGGAATTAATTGTATGATATTAAATTCGATATTTTTAGATCAAATACAATATTAATATTTTAAACCCACGTTCCAGTATTCATAAAATTGATTCCAGCATCCGAGCATAGCTTGTAGAGCTTCATATTATCGAGTATGGGAAAAATACAGATAATTAAATAAATTATTTAAATTTTTATCAATTAATTAACCTTTATAGGGAGTACAAATAGGACGACGAGGAGATCAGTAACCCCCAAGTTGGCTAAATAATAGTTTACGGGGGAGTGAAGAGCTCTGTTTTTGTACACAATCCAACAAACGAGCACATTTCCAATCGAGCCAAGTAAAAGGATAAAACTGTATACTCCAATGAATGAATACCGGATCCAGTTGATCTGTTTATAATTAGCAATAGTTAACTACATAAATATAGTGAATATTTAATGGCTTTTTTCTGAAAGATTTCTTGTGAAATATTTTTCCCAACTAACGAAAAAACAACAAAAGAATCGAAGAGGATTTAATGGAATTTTTTCAAGTTACGCAAAAAGTTTGAAGGCGTAATTACTGATATTAATATAAGGCATATTATTGTATTTCAGTAGGTGTACTAGGTACATTATGTAGTCTACATAATCATATTGATATAATTTTACCCATTTAAAGTTTTGTTCTTTTTTTCTTGGAATCTACTCAGATTTAATTTCTAACTTTATTAAGAAACTTGTCATTAGTGGATATCAAGAAATTGTTGATTTCAATGAAATTTAAACTTATAACATTGAATAATTGGGAATTTTGAAAATCTATGTTTTGGACGTAGTATCAGTAGTATAGTTCCATGCATCATGTCTAATCCAAAGTAATTCAGATTCCAGATTCAGTACAAAATCAAATTCTCATATTTATAGAATTATCTTTTCAAAGGGAAGCTTAAAATAAAATACAATATTATATGCAGACACTCTGTCCTCACGAGGAATATCCGTAAATTTAAAATTACACAATATTATTCAAACCCCTAGGAATAATACTGACCCTGGGAAATATCAAGGGAATTTCAAATTCTCACCTGAGAAAAATCAGGATAATAAAGAGGTTCTTCGGGATCTTCTTCCTCCGATGATGACCATTTGATTTCTTCATTCTCAGAGTATAAATTTTGACCAGAGACTCCAAAACTTTCTACGTCCATCTTTTCAATAAAATTTCATGGATCAGACCTTCAGAAGTTCAGAAGCAAGTTTGTAGAGTTAAATTTCTGAGCGCTATTGGCGTACATGATACAATAATTGATACGATACTTCAATTGTACGATACAAATGTGGAATATATAAAAATCAGATGCCACAAGAGTCATGCAATAGAAAAAATGTGCGTAGGTATTATATAAGTAGTTATATTATTATAATAAAACTTTTCTGGCTCACCTGATAATTATATGATCTTGATTCTTGTAGTGCGATTGAGGAGATATGGTATGTACTTTGAAACTTTCTCTCAACTTTGCCAATTGTATGTTATTTCTTTATATATTTTTTCTACTCTTTATCCGCACCTAAATGTACATTCGATTCCACCCAAAGTTCTTTTTCACCTTTTTCGGGATCAACCACTATTCTATTAGATGGGCTTCGTGAGTGAACTTTCCTTTGATCTTAAGTCGAGCATAATTCCTAAATTCTATATATGCTTTCAATTTTTATATATTATATCCCATGGGCTCTTATGATAGTACTATATGATAGTACTACCCTACTGAGCTTTCACTCTGACTTTCTCTATCTCCTTTGGCCGGATCAACATTAAATATAATTTTTCAACTCTTCCTTTTATATACCTGTATTTTGATTAGAAGGTACTAGGAATGCTCGTGTTACGGCGCCGTAAAACTCTCGTATCAGAGCCGTGTTCTGACATACTACTACTATTTTGAATATCGGGAGTTCAATCTTTTTGGAAATGACTTTGATTGGCTCAATTTGATTTTTTCTTCAAATCTGTTGTAACATACGATATACCACGATTGGGAATTGAAATATGGGTATAAATTGTTTGGAATACACTGGTTTTTAATTTCCGTTCTGGCCTTAATCAAGCCTTAGTAATCCAAAGGGATCGTAAATGAGGTCAAAGATGCGTCGCGTCCCCAGAGATGAGAATCACAATCAGGCATCTCTTTTGTTAATAATTGAAACTATTCTTTTAAAATCTTGGCACCCTATTTTTCCCTTATTCTTTTTCGAAGAAATTTTTTTCCTGTTTTTTTCTATACGCATTCATAATTTAGTTAGGATTAGAATTACAGATAGAGTTCCCATTCCATTTCCGAGCATAGTACAATTTTGAAGAGGTTATTAGTACAATAGTTATTAGTTATATAATACCATATTTGTACCATATTTATGTTAATTGGCGATTGGTTTGTAGGATTTTCCGGGTATTGTAAATTAATGAGCTGGATCAAGGGATATTTCCGATTTCATTAATTGGATGGGGATTCTGAAAATGAGTCAAAATCAGCGTAGGAGCTTAGAAATATCCGTAATTAGGAAAATTTAATTGATATTTTGAGCAAATATTGAATTTACAGAATAATGATTTATATAATATTGTAGCTGTGCTACTTATACGTATAAATAAAATATCGAAATACCGTAATATTATCATATCTACTTACATATAATATTTCAGAATTTCAAACATAAACACCGAGTTTTTGAGAATTTCAATACTGAGGATCCAAATTATATGTAGATAAGTATAGGTACCTATACGTATACTAGAACTAGATATGTTGTATGATACATTGTTGTGGACAATAATTTTGTAAAGATTAATATTAATTTATAAGTTTATATTTATATCAGGCCGGGTGAACAATGGAATAATCCAAAAGGTCAATAGATTCCTGGTAGTGCATTTGGTTTGAAATCTAGACTGAAACCTTTCAATATATTTGAACTTGAAATCTTTTATTATAATTGTCTTATTTAATATTTTATTTATTGAAGCTTGGCTCTGGATCAGAATCTACTTAAAATATGGGAATACTCTTACACAAGCTTCGAAATTACATATGTATGAAATTCCTTTCTCCATATATTGGATTTGCCAATTGCTATTTTATTCTCCCGTACTAGGTTTATTCCTGGATCCGTTAAATGCACTTTATTCCACTTGGATTGTGAAATTTATTCATGTGCAAATCAAATCTAATTTAATCAGATCTAAAAATAAGATTGCTAGCTGAAAATAAAGAGGTCTATCAGAAATTTTGCAAATACTAATAGAATCTAGGATTCTAGAATCTAGATATTCTGTCTATCAGTAAATAACATATCAGAAATGAATTTTTCACCCGAATTCTAGAAATAGAATCTGAAATTCTGAATATATTGATAAATAGAGAGATACTCGTATGTATTGTAAGCTCTACTACAATAATATCAGGGAAATACTTATATAGTGAAAAGTCAAATTTCTGAATACAATATACACTTACCAGATTATTTATGATAATTAAGTTGCTGTGTAGGCCGATGCATATTGATATTTGTATTATACTGCCTACTTATTTAAGGATGTTCTAAAATTTAATGAGGTAAATACAATATCAGAAATTATGATGGCAAGACCGCATCTTCTTTTATTTTAATTCATCCTGCCTCCAGATTTTTTTGTTATTCAAGTTTGAAAATATCCAATTAAACTAATTAGCAATTATCAATTGAGCCATTGTTCCGAATAAACCACCTACAAAATTTCCTACCTCGAAGATAATTTGAAAATACCCAATATAATTAGCAATATCGATCGAACAAGGGGCTTTACCTACTCTTGTAGAGATTGTAATAACTAATAAGTATTATGAGCAAATGCTTTAATTCAACAAAGGTTTAAAATAGGCCTGAAAGCCTGGAGGCGTTTTGCACCTGTAATACCTACAGAATACAAATATGATATTATACATGTATACTACTACATCCTCCCTACTTGCATTATTCTCCTATCCGCAATCAGTATATGCCTACCTAAAGGCATTTCAGGGCTGAACAGGTTCATTAAACCTCCAATATCACCTGTTGAATCCTCCGCATCTTGGGTCTTAAAATCAAATTTATTTTCATCATTACTATCCCAAATTTGGTATTTTTAAATACATTCCGACTCCTTTTGTGATCCCCTTTATTATGTAAACACTAAACAAGTTTAAACAAATATGGAATCAAGCTCTTCAGTGATTCTGGGGATGAATCCTAATGGGATTCCTCAGCCAAATCATACCTCTGATTACATCCTTGAAGTCCTCAACTTATTTTACACCGGACATGTAAATATTTTAAAATTGGTTTCAAACTCGGATTTATATACTTAAATTATAGATTGAAAGAGAAACATGGCTCAAACATATTATTGGAACTACCCGAAGCGGTCTTATTCTCCGAGATGTATCTCTCGAAGTACATTCGGGGGAAATCATGGCCATTCTAGGATCAAATGGTATGATTTTTATTAATAGAACAAAAAAATAATCGAAAAATTTTTTGCAAAACTTTAGGAAGTGGGAAAAAAGCTCTACTTGATGTGATTTCATCAAGAGTAGATTGTTCAGGGATTAATACTACAGGAGGAGCCGGGAGAAAGGGCAAAGGTCGAGATAGTTCGAGGGGATATGTCCTGCTGAATGGTGTCACCTTAAATGGCCGTCTTTTTAATGTAATTTGCTCAAGATATATTTATTTCAATTTGAAATATATCGAAATTTATCATTTTCTAAATACAGAAAGTTGGAAGCTATCTGAGTGGAGTGCGCTCCGGAATTGATGACCCCAATATATTTGTCAATGAAGGCCTGACCGTAGGTCAAGTCCTTCATTATGAAGCATCCCTTACACTTGGCGCATTTCCAGCGGTAAATAAGCATTAAGATTCCAAATATGGGTAAATTTGACGGAATTTTTTAGGCGGTGAGGACAGCACGGGTTCGCCAAATTTTAGCTGATGTGGCTCTATCTCAATTGGCGGATGAAACAGTTCAGTGTCTCTCTACGGACAATTCAGAGAGGCGGAGATTGTTAATTGGACTCAGGTGCGACTATTTCAATCCAAATTTGGAATTTTGTTTAAATTAAATATCATTTTTCCAGGCTTATTAAAGATCCGGGTATAATATTGCTAAAAAAATATCCAATTTGAAAAAGAACTTAATTTTTATCTTATTCGGCAGTCATATTACTCGCTGATGAGCCAGCCTTCGGTCACGACCCTTTAAATACATATTTTATCATTTCAATCCTATCAAATTACGCCAAGAAATACGGGCGAATTGTGCTAATTACAATGGATCGACCTCGATCTGATGTTTTTCCCTTTCTGGATCGTGTCACACTCCTAACCCTGGGTGATGTTGTATTTTCCGGGCATACCCGATCAATGTTGGAGCATTTCCGATCCGTCGGCTTTCCTTGTCCAGGTTTGCAATATTTTAAAATCCAATTTTTTGATATATTAATTTTTATAAAAATTTATAGAACTGGAAAACCCGCTCATGTATTATTTGTGCCTATGCACGGTTGACCGGAGGTCACAAGAGAAATTTGTGGAGTCTACAAGCCAAATTGCCCTCCTTGTGGACAAATTTAAATTATATCAATTTCAACAAAATGGCGGGGATTCGCAATTTAACGGCGGTGGAGGGCGTCGAGAGAGGAATTTCTTCAATCCGGCCAACGCTGCAACCCTTCCCGCCCTTAGCCTTCAAGGTATGTAGGTTCCTTGCAATTTTTCTTACAAATAACAATTCCCAATTAAATTTCCAGATGAGCTAATCCTTGGGCATTCATCCAAAAAGGCATTTTGTGGTTGCGGTGATTTTTTCACAAAATTAGGGATAATTCTTCTCCGAAATTATGCAAGCATCTTCCAATTCTCAGCCCGAGGAGTACATAATCTATTTTATCGACTCCTATTCCTCCCACTGCTCTTTTTCATCCTCTGGATATTTTATTTTGGGCTGACCCGAGGATATCAGCACAATTATGTCACATATAATGGACTCGTCCTCAATTCTCTTACAGTAATTTATTTCTCCTCGGTCATTTCCACTCTGCTGACTTGTGAGTTTCATTTAAAGGAACATTTTAAAAGGATTTTAATTAAAAATTTATATTGCAGTTGAGTGGGAGCGGACTAGGTATTATTTGGAGAGATTGGAGGGGAAATACTCTGGACCGTTATTTATACTTTCAAGTACAATAGCATCTGTACCATTTACACTCGTTTCTTGCTTGATTGGTTCCCGGATATTTTATGAATGTCTCTCGGTGAAGCATGAGGCGACCTCGGAGTGGCTACTTATATGTTGCGGTGAGTTTTAATTAAATTGTAAGGCCAAAAAATCAAAACTTATAGTATTTTTTCCAACAGTTTTTATTGCATGCTACTCACTCGCTCAACAACAAACCTTTGGGCTAATGCTCACCGTCAAATCTCACCTCCAAGTGGCAGCAATGCTCCTAGGATTTCATGGAGTGACCCTTGCCCTAGCTTCAGGTACCCTTAGAGCTCTGAGGGGTCTCCCTTCGTGGCTCTACTATGTTTCCTTTGTGGTTCAAGCACGCTATTCAGGGGCATTTTTAAATCAAATGATATTTCAAGAGCTGGGGTTATTTGACCTTGTCCCAAATCGGGCATCTGGGGCTCTGGAACCACTACCAGCTCTCCGATTAATCCAAACTGACTATGGAACTGCCGTGCAACCAGTGAAATGCTCTCTTAGCGATTTCGGACATACTGGGGGGTTGTGTCGATATGTAAATGGGACACATTATCTTCGAGAGAGATATTTCTTTTCCGGGAATGGGTCTTCATCATTTGGTTTGGTCGGATCTGCCTTTAGTTTGATGCAAAATGATTTGGATTACTACGCAAATTTTCTTATTTGTTTTTCATTCCCCGTAGGGACATTTCTTGTAAACTTGTTGACTTATTCTATGCCACTCCCGTTTATTGTTAAGCGAAAATTTAGGGGTGATTGAATTTTGCAGTATTTCATGGACAAAATATTCCAAAAAATTTGCTAAACGAGTTACTGTATTATTATATGTAACTTTTTTTAAAGAGTTCGACTGTTGAACCGTTAATTGTGTAATAGAAAAAATGTTTGAAATGCAAATGTACCAGATATAATGCTGAAAAATAAATCAAGAATTTTTATTTATACCTATAAAATTTATATATATACCATTGCCTTAAACACTTTGGATCAATGAGTATTTTGCCTTAAAAATTAGTAGTGCCTACATAATTTACAAATCATAATTTTGCATAATATTATATTTTAGGATCTAGAAATTAGAAATATTTATATATAAGTACTACGATTATCACGATCTGTTGTAACAATTGTTTAAATCATTTTTAATTAATTATCTTATTAAGTACTAAAATTAAACTCGTTTTGTAAGCTTGATTTTAATTTTATCAAACGGTTTAAGAACAAGTCCGGCTTCTCTTTGAATATCTCTGTGATTTACATCCGCTGATAGAGTGAAATTTCTCAAAAGTTTGGCGAGCACAATCCTTTCTTCATTCATTGCAAATTTCTGGCCGATACTTTTTTATTTTAAAAAATTATGATTAGATTTTTAAAAAAATGCACCCATTTTTAATTTACCAATTCCGCGGACCGGCTGAGAAGGGCACAAAAGAATAAGGGTGTCTTCCTTTGACGTTTTCCGGATAGAAGCGGGTAGGATCAAATACTTCTGGATCCGGGAAATATTCGGTATCCCTGTGAAGACTATAAGTAAAGAGCATGGCTACGCAGCCTTTGGGAAGAATAGCACCACACGCTATAAAAAAATTAATTAATTATATGCTAAATTTTGAAGATTGTCAAATTTTTACCCAATTCCGTATCTTGAATAATATTACGCCCAAACATGTGAACGCTCGGGAATATCCTCAGAGATTCTTTGATGCAACATTCCAGGTACTTCATCCGGGTGAGATCGTTCAAAGTTAATGCCCTCTTGGGATCATCCCCAAATATCTCGTCAAGTTCTTCTTGGACTTTTCTCTAATGTGGGAAAAATAATGAAATCAATTCGAAGAATTGGGCAAATTTTAATGCATACCTGATGCTCTGGATGGGTGGCCATTAAAACGACAATCCATGCAAAATTCGAGCCTGTTTTAACAATATATTATATTTTAGGAATATTATTACAATAGTTATATATTTTCAACTTACTCGTAGTATCATGCCCCTACAATAAAAAAATTCAGTAGGTATTTATTAAAAATATATCGATTATTTGTGATAGATTTTGATCAATATGTACCTCAAAGGCAAATGTATCAACTTCTTCCCGAATATCAAGGTCAGAGAGGACCTTACCATCATCGGAAATATCAAGAAGGAGGTCAAGAAACGCAAGTCGTTTCTTTCCGGTTGAGAAATCTAAAATATTTAATATTTTCAAATATTCTGTTGGTTAAGATTTAAATTTTAGTTGATTTTATACCATCTTTGCTTGATAATGTTTGTTCAGAAGCAATTTTATTTTTCCGTTCTTTTTTCCTTTCCTCAATCACCTGAAATTAATAAATTATACATGCATTTCCCCAGGTGCATTTCTGAATTCATATAGAATTTACATTTTGAGTGAATTTGTGCAATATCTTCAGGTAAGCTCTTTCATGACGCCGATCCGTCAAAGCCCATATCAATTTAGGTCTGAGCCAAGGCTGTAAGAATCTCTTGACAATTAATAGTCCAATCCTAAATGCAAAAGTAACAAGTTAATAATAAATAAATTAACTTAAATAAATATGCATTATTTTACTCATTTATTGCAGTGACATATTCAGAATTAGGATTCAGTTGAGCATTAATCTTTTTCCCCATTGCGCTTTCTGAATAATTTTAGGAAAAGAAACCAAACTGATATTAAATAATTGATACTTATAAAGAATTCTTTCTTGGAGTTGGCTATACCATAAATAATATCCAGGGCACATCTTGTCAGAAAAGGTGAGATGTCAAATGGCTTTCCATCCAGTTTCTGAGTTTCCGCATCCAAAAGATCCACCAAAATATCCGACTAGTAATATAATTCAATAAATCAAGCTCGATAGATAAATTTATGAATACAATTGTCTGGATTATATTTAAATATCTCACATTCTCATTCATGGTAGGAAGAATCTCTTCAAGAATTTTGAAATGAAATGCAGGTGTGAGAATCTTTCTCCTTTTATGCCATTTACTTCCTAAAATCACATATGCATTCAATATAAAATATGTATTATAAAAAAATTGTACCATTGCTCGTCAAAAGTCCCAGACCCAACCAAGAATGAATAAGTTCATATTCCGTAGCTTTATCAATATTTACATTTGATGAAAGTACTTTCTGCAGATTTTAGAGAATATTTTCAAGTTTTTATATTTCAAAATGGTATACGCTACCTCGACATCCTCGGCTTTGGTGATGATTGCAAAGCCCCGATTCCCCATCCAAAGTCGAAGAAGCGGACCATGGACTTGTCGCAATTTATCAAAGATTGGAATAACATTATTATCCTTTGCTAGGAGGTCAAGTCCGTTTCCAATTCCAGGATAAGGTTTGGGCCCATGAAAATACCGATTGAATTGTTTTTCCACATAAGGATCTCTTCGGATGAGGGTAAAATATACACAGAATAGAGCACCAAAGACGAAAAGAGTTAAAATGAAATCCAGTCTCAAATTCTCCAGTATAAATTGCAGAATATCCATTTTGCGAACAGGAGAAACTCCTTGAATAAAAAGATTTGAGCTTTTGAGCTTTTTCTAATAGAATGGCTAATTTATATTATATCGATAATTATATTTGGAAAACAAAGGATTTAGCTGTTTAATGGCCTCGATCAATGGATTTAAAGTTTTTTAAACTACAATAGTATATAATCCCATGAATTGACATGAGTTTTATTCGTTGAATTTATGCACAAATAATAATTTAATGAGTGTAAATAGTAATTTACTCGTGTGATTTTTTCTATGTATGATTATTATAGGGTTTAAGTTAAATAACTATCAAATTCAGTTGCCGATGGGCAAAAGACAAGGCCATCCACTTGCTCTCAGGATCAGTATGTATAGGTAGTGGTACCTAATAGTAATGATATTCTCAAATAAAAACAAAATTCGAATCATCTCTTTAACATTGGGGTTGACTTTGAGTATACAATGTGCACGTTATGTTCCAGATCAGATTATTTATGTAGGTACAATGTACATTTATTTGATTGAATTATCAATTTCTCTTGAACTTGAATTAAGTTTAATGTTGTTTAATGCAATTAAACTTTAAAGTACTACGATAGCAGTGCAGTGTACCAGTATGCTGATATATGCTTATCCTACTACAACCAATATAATAATAGAGGACTGTTAGTGAATTGCATTGAGAAATGAGAATCCGAGATTTCCATCATTTGTAATTTGTATGGCAAGATAACACGCTCGTGTGAATTAAGCTTTTAATAAAAATATAATTGGTTTTGATAACTGCTATCGGTTAAAATGATACAATACCTACTTATAAAGTTCTTATAACCATTTAAGCGATGTAAATGTACTCGTATAATAGTGCAATGAACTGTTTCATACCTAATTTTATTGCTTTTGCACTTGCAGGACATGGGGTATATTCTCACACTTTAAAAACCTTTTAGGTAGGTTAGGTAGGATATCAGATTACTTTTACTACTAAAATATATCTTAAATAATATAAGATCTATCATATTTATTAAATTATTAGTAATTACTGCACACACCTTTAATTGATGTCTAAAATTATTTTTAAAAATTGCATTGCATTGTAAACGGTGAAGCAAAATGAAAGAATAAAAGATGCGTGAAGCCCGAGCCAAATATAAAATTATTGTATGAATTTTTGGCAGTTGATTTTAAAGTTATAAATTATTTATTGGACATTTAATTAAAATCTGACCTAATTATCGAATGACCTGACCCCCTCGGAATGTGACAAAATGGAGCCAGGAGAAATAGAATTGGAGTCTATTGAGGGTCGGATGTCTAAATTGGAGTCCAAGATCAAAATTATATGCAATTGGCTCAACGAGAATTATGGTAAATTAATAGTATTTATCTAATTTTAAATAATTTGTATACGCCTTCTATAATAAACAATTATACTTACCTAAATACATTTAATTAACAAATCCTTTGCAATATTTATATTTACAGGCATTGAAATACCGGAGGATGTAAGGATTTGTTACTTGTATTTTGGTTAGTTTTTAAAATATTATGATTTTTAAAAATCCCAGATATTAAACGGACACCGTGAACGAGATTTCGAATCTGCGGGTCAATCCGGGTCATCGAGCAGGCCACAATTCACAGATTCTGACGATGATGAGGAGTCTGAGGAGGAATTCTTACCATTTAAATGTGTCCAAGTTGAAATAACTCAAAATAACAACTCTCATGAAGGTAAATTGATCATAATTCTGCAAAATCAAATATTTTAATTTAAATTCTAATTGCTTATTTTTGCAGAACACAAATCCCTTACAAATGCAATTAACCGAAATGTATACCCTCCACCAAGACCAAACTACTCTCAAACTCTACCCAAACGACCTCAGGTCAAGCCACAACCCCCATCCACCTACAAATCTTCATCAAATTCTACAAATTACACAGTCAAACCTTTCCCAAATAAGCCCCAGCCTCCATCAAGACCTTTCAACAATGTCAATCTTGTTCAAGCTCCTTCAAAGCTACCCAATATTGTCAGCTCAGCCCAAGCCATGTCCAAACTAAAGTCAGACTCTACAGATTCAAGTACAACTGACGATGATGATGATTATAAGCCTCCACATAGCCTAATTACTCCAGGTGATCGAGCTAGGCGCAAATCTCTCAAAAATTCAAAGCATTTCAAAGTCACTCCGAAGGTCATCCCCAAACCAGGGCCTACAAAAACCATTCAAAAGGAAAAACAGCCATTCCCATCCACAATTGACCCTTCATCTCTACCCCTATGTCGACCAAAACCCACTGATCGAATAAATAACACAATTAGACACATTGAAAAACCTCCATCACCGCCTCCTCGAGCTCCCTCACCACCCCCCTCGATCCGTAGAATTCGTGGCAAGTTTAATTGTAGTAATTGCGGAAATTCTTACGCTGGATCTGATGATTTTCTTTACGAATCATCTAAAATTAATCTTGAAGGGCGTTGTTGGCCATTTCAATGCTACTTTTGTCCGAATATCTTTTATATTAAATGTTTTGGACCTCAAAGTCTTGGGGAGAACCCTGTAATCCAGCCGATTGATGAACTCTCCTATTTATCATTCTTTCCTCAAGCTAACCTATTTTATCAGAGGTCAAATACGATCCATTATCGACCTTTCCAGAATGTAAACACAAATATGTTTGATGATATTGATGAATTTTGTAATAATGTGGCCATACCTGATGTCTCACCCGATGATGAACTTCTGAATAACCCTGATTTCACTGAACAATTGAACCGAATCATGTGTGTGGGGCTTGAAAACCAGGATTCTTTACCCAAACCAGGAAATAATGTCAAAAACAAAGAAAAGGAAGCTGTTAGAACCGGGGGAAATCAAGGTGGAAGGTGTAATATCAATAGGGACTGATGATTCTGATCTCGATTCGCCTCAGAAAAAGCTTAGCTCGCCGACGAGTTCCTCCACTACGGCCTCCCCTCCTCCAAAGCGAGTCGGAGCATTGTCAGAGACGGAGAAATTAACGCTAAAATGTAGAAATTGTTTTAGAAAATTTAAAGAGCTCGCTGGGCTTAGAACTCATAAAAGGAATTGTAGGGATGAGAATTATTCACCTCCAAAAAAGAAACCTGGAAGGCCTGCAAAGAAGATGAAGGAGGAGGAGGCGGAGGAAGCAGCAGGGGAGGGTGAACAAGATCAATCTGAAAAAGAAGAAGAATCTGAGGAGGAAGTTAAATCTTATTCTTTTAGAAAAAGGAAACGCCCTTCTGATTCCATTAAATAACAATAAATATTAAATGTAATTAAGGAATCGATAATTGAGTAAGATTTTTTGGAATAGATATATTTTATACCATCACAATGCATTGTTGCATATCGGTACTAGTAAATGTAAGTATTATGTTGTAATATTCTTTTAATTGCTTAATTAATATTTGTGGTACAAAATATCTGTAGAATTTATATTTTATTTTATTTTGTTTTATACTCGATTACAATAAGTAATGAGTATTACCTAACCTTTTATTAACTTTCTTTACTAGCCATCTCTTTTTCCAAGTCTAGCTCGACTCTTGTACGGATATTTAATTTTATTTCATGTTTGGTTACGAATATTCATTAATATTATAATTTATTGGATCTTGAGCTAAATTCATTAGATGGTATATTATTTATTTCAATTTGTGACTTTGTATATATTTTTGTGTATATATAACTTATTGCTGATGTGTTATTTATTAAGCTGTTTATTAAGGAATATATAGATTTCACATTGTACGTTAAAATACTATAATTATTAATTAGGTATTTCTTTTTGTAAGTTTTGCAAACTGGAAATTATCTAAATAATAATATTTTAATAAATCATCGATAAAAGAAACTGAGCACATTGCATTGTCATTTGATCATAAAAATAGTAAATATCTGATAAGCTCAAGCTAGAAGTTTCGAATTTTCAGAATCAGATATAATTTGTTATATTTCAGAATCCAGATCAGAGTTCTAGGATACATTTTAAATACAAGCAAGGTTGGTATCCAGTGGATAAGTCCTATCCAGTGGATATCCTGGATATCCGGATTTTTGGATATGTTTTTGACCTATCCAAATGGATAGGTTGGATATGTTTTTTAAATTAATTAGTTGACATTTTAAAATTATAATTAACAGCGAGGTAATGTCACAAGGCGCTTTAAAAGCGTTCAATTTACCCATTTTGATCATTTATGTGCTAAAAATGCTTCAAATGGCTCTGTATTTTGACCTGAAATGGGTTGGCAAAATTGTAAAAATTCAAAATAGTAAACTTCAAAAATCAAGGAACCGACACAATTTTAATTGGTATAAGCTGTACAATTTGTAATTGTGACCTACTCTACACTTGATAATTGAATTTAAAGGTCATAAAATATCAGATGGCCACAAAAAATGACCACAAATCTCTGAAATTGATTTTTTTCACAAATTCACATTTAAATTGTGGTGTTTTTTTGAACTCAAATGGATTTGTCCATGTTATTGATGGTCTTGGGATGAACAAATATTGCGAATTGTCAAATTGATTAAAAAATGTCATTTGTAATCACAATTTACACACAAAAAAACTGA